>PVKE010047675.1:0-11846 GCA_004027555.1 Craseonycteris thonglongyai | reverse complement strand
AAGAAATGCTTTTACTGTTCAAAGAGGACTTGTTTAGGAAACTGAACACATTAGCATCTGATGCTTGAGCTTTCCTTTCAAAGTGAAATTAGGCTGAGTAATAATAATCTCCTCCCTTTTGACTTCTTTAAATAAATACATTAGAACATAAAACCTTACAACGTTGCTTGAGGCTTACAGTTTTTTCTTATTTATTTTTTTTTTATTTTTACCTTTAATGAGACCAGGGCAAATGAAGGAGTAATAATGATATGTTAATGAGAAGAGAGAGCAGAACGGCCCTGGCAGCCCCAGGATGTAAAGAACTTTTATTCTTCAAGAGTGCGGAGAGTGTTTTCTTCACTTGTTAGCCTCCATGAATTTTTGTAACACGCAAAAGACCATATGGACTTCCAAGTGTAAAGGCACTCTAACTTGGCTGTTTATATTGCTTTGCCAGGAATTTACATTTCCTTATGGTAGAGTCAGCCCTCTGGGATTGCTCCCTTTTCCCTATGACTCTGAAATCCAAAGACATTGTTTTATTAACACTTGTCTCTCTGACACCAATACTCCCTTGCACATGGCTTGTTATTGTTCCTGACTTGTGTATTCCTGTAGCTTGAGAAAGTTACCACTTAGCCTGGAGTCTCCCTCTCCAACATATGCTTTGCTGCTCTATTACTACCTCTCAAACTAGATATCGTATATTACTTGTATATAGAACTAATGGTCATTTATATATATCCATATAGTTCAATAAAAAGTTGTTAAACAGTGTTTTTTGTGTCAAATCTACATTCTGAAATAATTTTTCTTGTTTCTGAAATGTGTCTTTCACAATTTCCTTAAAGTATGTTGGTGATAAACACTTTTGGAGGTTTAATATATCATACAACGCAACACATAGATGATGCATTGTAGAATTGTACTACTGGAACTTTGTAATTTTTACCCCAATACATTTAACACTTTAAAAAATATATCAAAACTTTTAAATTTTATTCCAGACTAGAATTTTGAATTTTGGCTTGATGGCTATTTTCTCTTACAACACTAAAATGATTATTTACTGTTGTCTGGCTTTTTTTAATGTTGTCAGTTAGTCAACTGTTAGGTTAGTTGTTCTTTGTGGGTGATCAGTCTTTGCTCCATGTATGTTTTTAATTGGTTTTCTTTTTCTTTCAGGCCCCTTTAACATGAAATGTCTATTTGTAATTTTTTTTTAACTTCAATTTGCATGCTTCCTGGATATAAAGTTTACTGTCTTTGAGCTGTAAAACTCTTAGACATTATTTATTTGAATAGTGCCTTTTTTTTAATTTAGGATTTTTTTCTTTTACTTATTGAAAGTTAATTAAACATATATTATAATGTATCTCTTTTCTATATAATTTTTTTAGCAGTTCTTTTATATTTTCATATCTCTCTGAACTATATTCTGATAATTTTAGAAATTACTCCTGATCTATGTCTGATCCATTAGGTTTTAATTTTTCAGTTATAGTTTTTATTTCTAGGTATCCTTTTCATTATTTTTAAAACCTGTCAGTTTATTTTTTAAATGTTGCTCACATTTTTATAATTGCTTTTCAAAAGAACACATTCAACATGCTTATTTCATATTCTATGGGTGATAATTTCAAAATCTGAAGTCTTCATGAGTCTGTCTTACTCCCTATGTGTGTCACCGCTCACTCGTGTGACATGCTGTTCTGGGCATTTGTAATCTTTTACTGTGAATCCAGTGTCTTCCCATTTTATCTGTGAAAGTTATTTGAGGCCTAGGTTGAAGTTTGTTTGTTTATTTTTCAAAAAGGATTGCATTTACTTCTGAAAATGCCTAAAGATAATATCAACAGGAAGCCACTATAAATTAAAAACTTTCTTAAGGATTTCAGAATATACAACTGAGGTATTTATACCTCAAAACCACATGAGGGTTAATTTGTAAATATAATTATTTAGGGGATTTTTCCCCTTCTATCTAGAACTAAGGTTTAAAAGAATTAAGTGTGCTTTTTGCCTGTTTTCTTAGTGGTATATTTGCTAATTTTTTAACTTTAAATTTGGGCACAGTTTTTGTAGGATCTCAGTTTCATGCAACTGATTCCTTCTTTTTGCCTATCTTATTTACATAAGCCATCATTATTTCCCACTTGCTAGGGAAATCAGACATCTTTAACTCCTGGAAGTCCCTCACTTTCATACAACCACTGATTTCATGAACTATAAATGATTGTATATGGCTTGCATTTTAGCCCCTGGATATAAGGCTATATCTTGATTTACCAAGTGCAAATGTATCCACAATACAGGGCTGATTTGCTTCTGGACGTTCTGGTCTTATACATGCATGTCTTCTAAAAATATGTATTATAAATAGTAGGTTCTTAATAATTATTTTGAAATAAAAAAGAGAAATGAAGAGTGCAGTCCAATAAAAAAAGTTTTTAAAGTCTGTAACAGTTCTCAGTGACTTGTTTATGATGAATGTAAGTGTGTATCTTCTGCCTGTGATAGGATATAAATAACTAGTTATATGGTTCTTGGAGGTGTAAGTGTCCCATCATTTCTGAAACTTTTATTATTGTTATAGTATACTCATCATAAGGATGAAAGTTAAGTTGCAATCATGCAAACATGAGGCTACTAATTTATTCTCTGTCCCTCCAAGGTTTTGCCATCTCAAACCATAAAACCAGATGGGAATCTATTTTGTGACATTGTGAAATACATAACATTTTGTTTTTAACTCATTAGCAATATATATTATATTCAGTGTGTCTTCTTCTTATCTCTATAAATTGTACCTAATCTAAAAGTTTTTTAAATATTAGAAAATAATATTTTATTATTTTTATTATTACGAAACTCTTATTTTATTACCGAAGTGGCTATAATATCCCTCCCTGTCTTTCTAGGAACAGATTCAAACATACTGCAAAATGTTTTGTCTATGTTAGCATTAAACATTTCTTGTTACCGTTAAACCCTGGAGCTCAACACTCTCATTGTTTTCAAGGTGAGGTATCTCTGTCCATATCTTTTGCATCCTAAGTTATTATGAGATAACTTTATCTCTAAGAACATGGGTTTCAGAATCACAGATTGAGGATGCAGGGATGGCTCAGCAGGTTCAGCACTAGTTTTGCAGCTCCAGTGTCCGAGGATTAAATCCCGGTCCCGGCCCGTGCAGACCCATATGTTGAGCTGGGGTGTGCCCCCAGTTCAGTTCTTGCCAGGGCCCATGTAGAAGGCTCCCTGACTGATTCCTGCCCTGTGTGGCCCCTTGCTCACCTGTGGAGTAAAACTATATAGAAAACTAATGATGTGCAACTATGGGACTGATCTGGGCCCTCTCCCTTCTCTGTCAGAGAACAAAACAAAACAAAACAAACAATAAAAATAAATCTTTACAATCATGGATCATGTTGACTTGACCTACCACTCATTAGTTTTGGCAATTTATTACTCATCACTTATAAAATGGGACTAAAGGACTTATAAAGTAGTGATACATTTTAACAGAGTCAGTATATATTAGGTGCTTAGAAGGATGTCTATAACTGAAAAAAGCTCCAAATATATGTTGTTAGTAACAGTAGCAAGGATAACAATATGTTTTTTTAATTAACTTCAGATGTACAAAACAACATAGTGATTAGATATTTACACATCTCACAAAGTGATTATCCCAACAAGTTTACGACCCATCTGACACTATACCTATATAGCTATTGCAATACCATTGACTGTACAAGGGAGGATCCAAAAGCCTGTAATTTATTTATAAAAAGTTGTGTATTTATTCTTCCACGTTTAAGCATTAGTCACCTTCAGAGTGCTCTCCGTTTAATGCAATATACCTATTGAGATGCTTTTTCCACAACTCAAAATAGATTTTGAACTTGTCAATTTTTATGTCTTTTAGTGCCTCTACCATTGTTTTATTTCACCTCTTCCACATTGGCAAAATGTTTCACTTTGGGGACATTTTTTTATCAGGGAAACAAACAAACAAAAAGTTTCTTTGGGCAAGATAGAGTAAATAGGGAGGTTGGAGTATGGGGGTCATGTTGTTTTTGGTCAGAAAGGGATGAACACTTAGCATAGTGTGTTCTGGTGTGCGTCATGAGACAAATTATTTGTGTAAATCACCCACCATGAAATGGGCAAACGCATTGAAAGAGCCTCCAAAAAATAATTCCTGAAGTCTTCTGCATGCAGCCTCTCACAACAATGCCAACTGGTACACTCATGCAGATAGGTTCCTAGAATACTCACCTAGAGGTGGAAGCCTGTACTATGGGGGGCCTGTCCTTCAGAAGATAATTTTGGTTGTTTTTTTGTCCTGCCTCATATTCCCTACACTCTACTTTACATTCCGTGACTACGTATTTTCTTAATTATAGTTTGAATTCACTATTATTTTATATTAGTTTCAGGTATATAGCATAGTGGTTAGGCATATATGTCATCTATTTAGTAATTTCCCTAATAAGTCTAGTACTCATCTGACATTAATACATAATTTTTACAATATTATTGACTATATATCCCATATAGTTTTTCACATTCTTGTGACTATTTTGCAACTACCAATTTTTACTTCTAATCTGTTCACCTTTCTCACCCATCTCCCCAGCTCTCCTCCTTTCTGGCAACCATCAGTTTGTTCTTTGTATCTATGAATATGAGTCTATTTCTGTTTATTTGTTTATTCTATTCTTTAAATTCCACATATACTTGAGATCATATATTTGTCTTTCTCAGTTTGACTTATTTCAGTTAGTGTACTATCCACTAGGTCCATCCATATTGTTGCAAATGGTAAGATTTTTTTTAATGCAGATTAATATTCCATTTTATATATGTACTACAGTTTTTTATGTAATCATTTAGTGATGGACATTTCATTTATCTCCATACCTTTGCTATTGTGAATTGCACTTCAGTAAAAAAAAAAGTGCATATAACTTTCGAAATTAGTATTTTAGATTTCTTTGGATAAATACCCAGAAGTGGAATTACTAGGTCATAAAGTAGTTCTATTTTTATTTTTTCAGAAGCACCCATACTGTTTTCCATAGTAGATGCACTGATTTGCAATCCTACCAATAGTACACACAGGTTTACATTTCTCCATATCCTTCCCAACACCTGTTTTTTTATTGATTTATTGATGATTGACATTCTGAAAAGTATGAGGTAGTATCTCATTATTGTTTTTATTGCATTTCTCTAATGATTAGTGGTATTGAACATCTTTTTTATATGTCTGTTGACTATATGTATATCATCTTTAGATAAATGTTTTCAGGTCTTCTACCCATTTTTTAACTGACTTTTTTTTGTTGTTGTTTGTGTATTGAGGTGTATGAGTTCTTTGCAAATTTTAAATAATAACCCCTTATCAGTAGATCATAGATGATTATCTTCTCCCATTCAATAGGTTCACTTTTTATTTTATTGATTTTTATTTATTTATTTTTTGTTCTGAAAAAACTTCAGTTTGATGTAGTCTCATTTGTCTATTTTTTCTTTTGTTTCCCTTCCCTGAGGAGATATGTCAGGAAAAAAAATAATAAATTAAGAGCAAATGTCAGATTGTTTAATGCCTATGTCTTCTTCTATGAGTTTGATGGTTTTGGGTCTTATATTTAAGTTTTAAATTCATTTTGAGATTATTCTTAAGTGTGGCATAAGATAGTAGTCAATTTCTTTCTTTTTTTTTTCTTCTTTTTTTGCATGTATTTGTCCAGTTTTCTCAGCACCATTTATTAAATAGACGCTCTTTACCTCAATGTATATTCTTGCTTTCTTTGTCCTGGCTCAAATAACCCTATAGGCATGGATTTATTTCTGGGCTCTCTAATCTGTTCCATTTATCTATGTGTATGTTTTTATGTTATTTTTATTGACTATATCCCTCGTACTACACTTCATACCCTGTTTTAATTACAATGGCGTTATAGTATAGTTTGATATCAGGTAGCATGATATCTGCAACTTTGTTTTCTCTCAGGATTGCAGTGACTAATTGCTGTATTTTAAGGTTCCAAATAAATTTTAGGATTATTTGTTCTAGTACTGTAAAAAATCTCATTAGTATTTTGATAAGGATTGCATTGAATCTATAGATTGCTTTGGGTAGTACGAACATTTTAACTATATTAACTTTTTTTTTTTTCTATTCATGAATGTTTCCATTTATTTCTTTTTAAATTTCTTTCCTCATTGTCTTACAATTTTCTGAGTAAAGGTCTTTTACTTCCTCAGTTAAATTTATTCCTAAGTATCTTATATTTTTTATGCAACTGTGAATGGGTTTGTTTTCTTAATTTCTCTTTCTGAGAGTTTGTTATTAGTATATAAAAATGCAACTGATTCTGAATATTAATTTTGTATCTTTCTACTTGACTAAATTTATTTATGAGTCCTAATAAGTTTTTGTTGGAATCTTTGGGTTCCTCTCTATAAAGTATTATGTCACCTGAAGATAATGATAATATCAATTCTTCCTTTCCAGTTTGGATGCTCACCCACTTCTCCCTTTACCCTCTTATTTATTTATTTTGTGTGTGTGTGTGTGTGTGTGTGTTTATTTTGTCTAATTGTTGTGGCTAAGACTTCCAGTACTATGTTGAAAAAAAGTAGTGAAACTGGATATTTTGTCTTGTTCCTAATTTTAGGTGGAATGCTTTTAGCATTTCCCAATTGAATATGATATTAGCTGTGGGTTTGTCATATAAAGCCTTTATTTTATTGAGATATGTTTCCTCTAGTCCCACTTTACTGAACATTCTTATTATAAATGGATTTTGATTTTGTTAAACACTTTATCTGCATCTATGGATATAACCATATAATTTTTATTTTTTATTTTGTTTATGTGGTGTATCACATTAATTGATTTGTGGGTATTAAACGAAACTTGCGTACGAGGAACAAAGTGGGCTTGATTGTGGTGTGTGATTCTTTTTTTTTTTTTAAGATTTATATTTATTGTTTTTGACAGAGAGAGAGAGAGAGAGAGAGAGAGAGAGAGAGAGAGAGAGAGAAAGAGAGAAAGAGAGATACAGAGACAGAGACAGAGAGAAAGGGGAGGGCCCAGAACAGTTTTCATAGTTGCACATCATTCATTTTTCCATGCGGTTTCATTCCACAGGTGGGAGTGGGAATGCACAGGGCAAGAACTGGGCTGGGGTCTCACCCCAGTGAGAACTGAACTGGGGACACACTCCAGTTCAGCATATGGGTCCACACGAGCTGGGGCTGGGATTCGATCCTCATTTCTCAGGGCTGCAAATTGAGGACTTAACCCACTGAGCCATCCCGGCTTCCCCAATTCTTTTTAATGTATTGATAAATTTGCTTTGCTAATATTTGTTGAGGATTTTTGCATTTATATTTATTAGGTATATAAGCCTATAATTTTTTATTTTTTTTGTTATTGTCTTTGACTGGTTTTGGAATCAGAGAAATGATGGTTTTATAAAATGAGTCTGGGAGCCTTCTCTTCTCTTAATTTTTCTGACGTAGATTGAGAAGAACATATGTTAATTTTTTTTTTTTTTTAATGTTTGTTAAAATTCACCTGTGAAACCATCTGGTCTCTTTGTTAATAGGTTGTCTATTAGTGATTCAATTTCATTAATAGTAATAGATCAATTACTTCATATGTTCTGTTTGTTTTTTATTTAACCTTGGAAGATTTTACACTTCTAGGAATTTAGCCATTTCTTTCAGATTATCCAATTTGTTGGTGTGTATTTGCTCAACATTTTTGAATTTCTGTGATGTCCATTTTCACTTCTCTTCTATTTCTGATTTTCTTTTTGGGGGGTCCTCTCTCTTTGATTAGTTTAGTTGAAGATTTATAAATTTTGATTATCTTGTAAAAGAACCAGCTCTTGGTTTCGTTTATCTTTGTGTTGATTTGTTTTTGTTGTTGTTATTTTTACTTTTATTTTTTAGCCTCTCATTTATTTTCACTCTAATCTTTATTTTTCTTTCTTGTGCTTACTTTGGCATTTATGTGCTTTCTTATCACAGTTTCTAGGTATAAAGTTAAACTATTTATTTGAGATTTTTCCTGTTTCTTGAGGTAGGCCTGCATTGCTATGAATTTCCCTCTTAGGACTACTTTCACTGTGTCCCGTTGATTTAGGATCAATGCCTTTTTATTTTAATTTGTTTCAAGGTATTTTTCGATTTCTTCCTTGATCTTACTGTGGAACCATTCATTATTTAGTAATAAGTTATTTAACCTATATGTGTTTGTTTGTTCTTTAGTTATTTTTTCTTGAAATTGATTTTTAGTTTTATATAATTGTGTTCAGAGAAAATGCTAGATATAATTTCAATCTTAAATATATTGAGACTTGTTTTGTGGCCCAACATAGTGCCTACCTTGAAAACTGTTTCATGTGTACTTGAAAAAAAGGTGTATTCTGCTGCTTTGGGTTAAAATGCTCTAAAAATATCAATTATATCTATCTGGTCTAGTGTGTCATTTAAGGCCACTGTTTCCATGTTGATTTTCTGCCTGGGAAATTTATCTATTTGTGTCAACGGATTATTAAAGCTCCCTACTATAATTGTGTAACTGTCAATTTCTGCTTTTATGTCATTCAGTTTACTTTTTATATATTTAAGTGCTCCTATGTTGGGTGCATAGATGGTTACTAGGTTTATGGGCTCTTATTGGATTAATCTTATTTATTATTATATAATATTCTGGTCTCTTATTATTGTCTTTGTTTTAAACTATATTTTGTGTGGTATAAGTATTGCTCCCCCAGGTTTTTTCTCATTTCCATTTGTGTGAAATATCTTTTTGTATTCTTCTACTTTCATATATGTGTGTCTTTTGATATGAGGTGGATCTCTTGTAGACAGTCTATGTGGGAGTCTTGTTTTCTTACTCATTTAGCTACTCTGTGTCTTTCGATTGTAGCATTTAATTCATTTACATATAAAGTGATTATTGATAACTACATAGTTATTGCCATTTTATTAGTTATATTTTTGATATTTTCTTATTTGTTTTTTTTTTTTTTCTTCTTAAAGAAGTTCTTTGAACATTTCTCATAATACTGGCTTAGTAGTAATGAATTCCTTTAGGTGTTTTTGTTTGTTTGTTTGTTTTTTGTTTGTTTGTTTGTTTGTTTTTAAGTCTGGGACAATCTATCTCTCATGAAATTGTAAATGATAGCTTTTCTGGGTAGAGTTGTCTTGGCTGTAGGCCCTTGTTTTTCATCATGTTGAATATTTTTTCCCACTCCCTTCTGGCCTGCAAGTTTTCTGTTGAGAAATCAGCTAACAGTTGTATGGGAGCTCTGTTATAAATAACTAGTTGTCTTTCCTTTGCTGCTCTTAGGGTTCTCTCTTTGTCTTTAACCTTTGACATTTAAATTATAATGTATCTTGGTGTATGCTGGTTTCGGTCCATCTTGCTTGGAACTTTGTACTTCTTGGGCTTGTACAGCTATATTAATCTCCAGGTTAGGAAAGTTTTCAGGCATTATTTCTTCAAAAAGGTTCTTGGTCCCTTGCTCTTTCTTCTCCTGGTACTTCTATGATGCAAATGTTGTTATCCTTAGTGTTGTCCCAGAGATCTCTTAACTATCCTTACATTTTATTTATTTTTTAAGATTTATTTTATTGTTTGATAGAAACGAGAGAGAGAGAGAGAGAGAGAGAGAGAGAGAGAGAGAGAGAGAGAGAAAGAGAGAGAGAGAAAGAAGGGGGTAGGGCCCAGAGCAGTCTACATAGTTGTATATCATTTGTTGTAACATAATTTCATTCCACACAAGTATACGTGGGGCTGTCTGGGGTATGAATTAAACTAGGGTCCTCTTGCATAGGAGGTACGAACCTTTGCTGCCAAGCCATCCTAGTGGTTACCAGTTATGCTACAGTTCAGTATATGAGTTTGCACGAGCTGGGGCCAGGTTTTAGTTCCTGGACCTTGTGGTTTCAAGGCAAGTGCTCAACCTGCTGAGCTACTCCAGCATCCCGTTATTTTTGTTGTTTTGATTGCATGTATTCTGCTACCTTGTCTCCTAAACCACTGATTAAATAATCTAGTTAATCTCATCTGCTGTTAATTCCTACTAGTGTGTTCTTCATTTCAGTTACTCTATTCTTTTTTTTATTGGTTTTTGACAGACAGAGAGACAGATAGAGAGAGACAGAGAGAAGGGGGATGGCCCAGAGCAGTCTTCATAGTTGACAGCATTAGTTTTCCATATCGTTTCATTCCACAGGTGGGCGGGGGGTTGCGTAGGGCAGGAACTGGGCCGGGAGCCTCCCTCATAGGCCCTGGCAAGAACTGAACTGGGGACACACCCCAGTTCAGCATATGAGTCTACATGGGCCAAAGCTAGAATTGACCCCTGGTCTCTGGGGCTGCAAAGCAAGTGCTTAACCTGCTGAGCCATCCCAGTTTCCCCAGTTACTCTATTCTCTATTTCTGATTCTTTTTTATGTTTTATATGTCTTTATGTTAACTATCTTTTTGTTGACATTCTCACTAAATTCATAAAGTATTCTTGTGTTTTAAACTTTTTTTTTTCTGGTGAATTGGTTGACTCTATTTCATTTAGTTATTTTTCTGAAGTTTTCTCCTATTCTTTAATTGGAACATGTTCTTTTGTTTTCTCATTTTAGCTACCTCTCTGTATTTGCTCTTATGTATTAGGTAGGTCTCCTATGTCTTTCAGACTTTGCCAAGTGTAGTACGTGTCCCTGTGGTCCAGTGGTATAGTAATTTTGATCTCCTATATGTTCATTCTGGGAGTGGCCATATGTATGTCATGTGTTTTCTCCAGTTTTAGTTGAACCTTGATTGCTTTTGGCAAATCAATGGGAGGGATTGAGTCACTGGCTATGAGGTTTGACTATGACCACAGTGTATGAGATGCTTGTGGGGACTGAGGAGGAGTCACTCTAGTGGGCTCTAATGCCTACTGAGACCACTCTTTGAGTATGCCACTTGTGGGGCTAACCAGGTAGTGCTCTGGTGTGGTTCTAACCCAGCTCTAGGTGTGTTGTTTCTGGTGTGTCTTGGGAGGGGCTTCTGTACAGGCCAATTTCACCGTTTCCTGTGTCTGGGTTGGGGCTACCTCATAGAAGCCACAAAATTGTATGTGGTTGTTTGCTGCCTTGCTGGACCTAGAGGACTGTGGGAGTTGCCTTGCAGTGAATGGAGGTCAGCTGCTACAAGTATTGGGCCTGGGGCAGCTTAGCAAAAAGCCTAAGGTTCCCTTATGTTGCTACCTGCAGGTTGCCTGTAAGGCTCAGGTATTGATGGAGTCTTCTTAGGTTCATGGGTCAGGCTGGTTAACTTGGTGTTGTGACTGGCCCTAGTGATGTAACAACTAGCTAGGTGAGGGGAGGGGCCATCCCAGGGAATTGCTATGTGCATCTGGTGGTTTTCACAAATTCAAGGCATATTCAGCTCCAGCACTAGAACCAGGTCCATGACCATTTTCCAGAAAACTACAGCCAGTCACTGCTTACCTCAAGTTTGAAGATTCCTGATAGACACCCAAGGGATGCTGTAGCTCAAGTTTCAGTTAACTGCCCACCACCATGAGTTTCCTAGGCTACCTGGGCCATTGCTGCTATGAAAGTCTTTTGCAGTTTGTAGCACAACCAAGATTGCCTGGGAGACACCATATTAGCTGGGTTGGACATGTACCTAGGGCATTCCATGGTGGTGTTCATGCATGGATTTTACTAGACCAATGTAGTCTCAGATTTGTCCTTTTGGGAGAGGATTCAATATAAAAAAGATGGTGCCTTCCTGTAGGCTCCATGTGGAGAAGCTCCACACAGAGACAAGCCATTGCACTGAA
>PVKE010047674.1:0-11847 GCA_004027555.1 Craseonycteris thonglongyai | reverse complement strand
CGGGTTGGAGGGGGCACTGATTCTGGGAGCTGGGCACATAATGCGATGCATGGGTGATGTGATGTGGAGTTGTACATCGGAAAACTATCTAATTGTTGCCAACCAATGTCACCCCATTAAATTTAACAATAAAATATAATAATATTAAGAAACAAAACAAAACAAAAAAAAATGGGTAGAAGACTTAAACAGACACTTCTCCCCTGAAGACATGTGAACAGCCAGCAGGTACATGAAAAAAATGCTCAAAATCACTAGCAATTAGGGAAATGCAAAATAAAACCACAATGAGATACAACCTCACACCTGTTAGAATAGCTATAATCAACAAGACAAGGGATAACAAGTGATAGACTGTGGAGAAAAAGGAACCCTCCTACACTGCTGGTGGGAATGTAAGTTGGTACTACCATTATGGAAGGCAGAGTGGAGATTCCTCAAAAAACTAGGAATGGAACCGTCCTATGACCCAGCAATTTCTCCCCTTGGGTATCTACCAAAAAAACCTGAAAATCTTAATCTGCAAAGATATATGTACTCCAATGTTCATCGCAGCACTGTTCACAGTGGGCAAGTCGTGGAATCAACCAAAGTGTCCTCTGATAGATGACTGAATAAAGAAATTTTGGTACATTTATACAATGGAATACTACTCAGCAATAAGAAAAGATGAAATACAGCAATTTGTGACAACATGGGCAGACATGAAAAACATCTTATTAAGTGAAATGAGTCAGACTGAAAGAATCAAGAAACATATGACCTCACTTATAGGTGGAATATAAAACTGAACATAACAAAGAAACAAAAACTCATGGACACAGTCAATAGTTTAGTAGTTACCCAGGAGTAAGGGCAGAGGTGGGTGGGAGAGCTGGGGTTGGGGGGAGTAGGGTGGGGGAATCAAACACACGGTGATGGAAAGTGAGCTGATTCTGGGTGGTGAGCACATAATGCGATGTATAGACAATGTAATATAGAATTGTACACCTGAAAAAAATGTAATTGATATCATCAATGCCACCCCAATAAATTTAATAATTAAAAATAAATAAATATATAAATAAAATATAACACTAATAAATTGTACACTTAAAAATATTTAAGATTATAAGTTTTATGATATGTTTTTACCAAAATAAAGAAATGAAATAATAAAATTGTAAAATAAATGAAATTAAACATGTAAAAAAAATAAATAAAATTGGGCAGAACACCTGACCAAACACTTTCCCCATGAAGACATATTAATAGTCAACTGATATATGCAAAAATGCCCAACAGCACTAGCATTTAGGAAAATGCAAATTAAAACCACAGTGAGATATCACTTCATACCTGTTAGAATAGCTACAATCAACAAGACTAAAAATAACAAGTGCAGGAGAGGCTGTGCAGATAAAGCGACCCTCATATGCTGATGCTGGGAATGTAAATTGGTGCAACCACTATGGAAGGCAGTATGGAGATTCCTCAAAAAATTAGGAATAAAATTTCCATATGACCCAGCAATCCCTCTTCTGGGTATCTACGAATAAACTTGAAAACCTTAATTCGCAAAAATATATGTTCCCCAATGTTCATTGCATCACAGTTCATGATGGAAACAACGAAAGTGTCCTTAGATAGGTGACTGGATAAAAAAGTTGTGGCACATCTACACAATTATGTCTCATAAGAAAAGATGTGGTACAGCCATTTTTGAAAACGTGGATGAACCTTAGAACTAAGTAAAATAAATATTAAGTGAAATAAATCAGACTGAAAAATACCAAGAAACATATGACTTCAATTATAGGTGGAATTGAAAACTGAAAATAATGAAGAAACAAAAATTCGTGGACACAGTCTATAGTTTAGCGGTTAACTGAGGGTGGTCGGGGAGTGGTGGGAGAGTAGGTTGTGCAGGGTATAGAGAGGGCATCAAGTATATAGTGATGGAAAGAGAACTGACTGGGTAGTGAGTACATAATGCAATGCATGAACAATGTAATGTAAAGTTGTACACCTGGAACCTATGTAATTTTTTCTAACCAATGTCACCCTAATAAATGTAACAATTAAAAAGGAAAGAAAGTAGTCTTTGGTTATGTTATGTATTTTATATAAAATTAGATCCTATGCTTCTACTTATGTTAAATTTTAGAGTTTACTTTCTTTTTTAATTCAATTTTGCATATATAAAGAACTTACATAGTTCAAAACCATATTAAAAGAGCAAAAGAATATATTTTTGAGGTGTATATTCAGAGAACACTCACCATCCATATTCTTCTACCTCATTTTTCTCTACAAAAGTAAACATTTTCATTAATTTCTGTTGTGTCCTTCTTTGGTTTGGTTTTGCACAAATAAGCAAATATATAAATATTCTCCTATTGCTCTGTATTTGTTACACTCAGAAGTAACATACTGTAATACTCATTGATTTACAATATAGCCTGGGAATCAGTACACACTAACTCATAGAGGCCTTTCTCATTATTTTCTACAGCTGCATAGTAGCAGTAATGGCACTACAGCTAATTTTACTCATCCCTTACTTGTGAATTCTTGGGACATTCAGAATCTTTTGCTGTTATAACACCAAAACGAGTAATTGTTGTAAGTGTTGTATCATATTTTTGGAGATGTAGCTACAAAGTAAATTTCTAGATACTGAGGTTGTGGGGTGAAGGACCAATTGAATATGTGGTTTTGTCAGGTGTTTCCAAAGTTCCTTTCATAGATGTTGGACCATTCTACAATCCCACCAGCATTATATGAAAGCGTTTCTTTTGTATAGCCTTGCCAACAAAACACGTCCTCAGTATTTTGGATGTTTGCTGGTTGACCGTATAGAAATTTTATCTCAGTGAGGTTTTAATTTACAGTTCTCTTATTTCAATTATTTGCCTTTCTTTTTCTACAAACTGCCTTTATATTTTTAACCCACTTTTCTATTGAGTATTTCTCTTTTTTCTTTTTATTATAAACATGTCATTATATGGGAAGAAAATTAGCATTCAGAGTTGTTTTCTCTCAGCTTGTTTTCACCTTTTGACTTTGCTTAGTTTCATTTTTTTATACTAGTTATACACACAACTTTATGGGTATATCTAATGCAAAAAATTATTTTTATGGAATTAAATTTATTAATTTTTAAAATTAACTGTGTTGGAGTGACATCATTAGTAAAATTGTATAGGTTTCAAGTGTACAATTCTATAATACATCATCTATGTTTTGTATTCTGTGCTCACCACCCAGAATCAGCTCTTCTTTCATCACTATATATTTGATACCCCTTTCTTTCTCCTCCCCATGCCTACTCTCCCACCCACCGTCCCCTCTACCCTCCGTTAACCACCAAACTATTGACTGTGTCCATGAGTTTTTGCATCTTTGTTACTTTTAATTTTATATTTCACCTATAAGTGAAGTCATAAAATGAACCCTCATACACTGCTGGTGGGAATATAAACTGGTACAGCCACCATGGAAAGCAGTGTGAAGATTCCTCAAAAAATTAGGAATGGAATCACCATATGACCCAGTAATCCCTCTTTTGACTATCTACCCCCAAACTTGAAAACCTTAATTTGCAAAGATATATGTAGCCCCAATGTTCATTGCAGCACTGTCCTTGGTGGCCCAGTCATAGAAACAACCAAAGTGTCCTTTGATAAATGACTGGAAAAAGAAGTTATGGTACATTTACACAATGAAATACTACTCAGCAATAAGAAAAGATGAAATACAGCCATTTGTAACACGTGGATGGACCTTGAAACCATCTTATTAAGCAAAGTAAGTCAGACTGAAAGAATCAATAATTTTTCTTGTTTCTTGAAATAGGCCTATAATGATATAATTCTCTTTCTGAATATTGCTTTTGTTGCATCTCAGTAATTTTGATAGAATGCATTTTCATTCCCATTTGTTTCTATGTATTTTTTTATCTCTTAAAAAAATTTTTTTTTTAACCTAGTTGCTTTTTAGTAGCAAATTGTTTAATCTCCATGTATGTGTGGTCTCTCCTGCTTTCTTTCTGCAGTTGATTTCCAACTTCAAAGCTTTGTGATCAGATAATACACTTGATATAATTTCAATCATTTTAAATTTACTGAGGTGAGTTTTGTAACCCAGCACATGCTCTATTCTTGAGAATGTGCTATGTGCACTAGAAAAAAATGTATAGTCTTGTGCTCTAGAATAAAATGATCTATAAATGTTAATTATATCCATTTGTTGTAATGTATCATTTAAGGCTGATATTTTTTTATTGATGTTTTTTTGGGATTATCTATTCATGGCTGTCAATAGGGTATTTAGATTCCTTACTATATAATTGTGCTTTTGTCAGTATCTTCTTTTAGTTCTGTTAATAATTGTTTTATAAATTTTAGTGCTTCTTGATGGGAGCATATGTATTAATAAGAGTCATGACTTTGTGATGCATTGTTTCTTTTATCATTATGTACTATCCTTTTTTTCTTCTGTTACATTTTTTATCCTAAATTCTATTTCATCAGTTATAAGTATGGCTATACCTGTTTTTCCCTGGGTGCCATTTGCTTGAAGTATTGTTTTCCACCCTTTCATTCTTAAATTTATATTTGTCCTTGTAGCTGAGATGCATCTCTTGTAGGCATCATATAGTTGGGTTCTGTTTTTTTGGTCCAATGTGCTACTTTGTTCCTTTTTATTGATGAGTTCAGTCCATTTCCATTTCTGGCGATTATTGATATATGATGTTGTATAACCATTTTATCTTCTGTTTTCTGGTAGTACTGTGTCTCCATTTTTTCTTTACTTTTTTGTTTTTGTCATTTATTCTAGTTTGATGGTTTCTATGATTTATATCCTCTGTTTCCTCTTCTTTTTATGTTATGTGCTTCAGCTTTGCATTGGGGTGGGTATTATTAAGTTTATGGTTTAAAAAGTTTTATATATACAGTGGCCCCTTTTTTAATTCATGCTTCTTATCTTCATTCTCCTTTGGAAATTTAAACCTTTACTTTTCTTTTATGTTTTTGGAGTCTCAACTTATCCCAGTTTATTTTGACTTTTTGATTCAGGTTGAATAACCTCCTTCAGTATTTCTTGAAATGTCAGCCTTGTGCTGAAGAATTTCCTCAGTTTCTGTATGTTTTAAAAGGTTTTTATTCCTCCTTCATGCTTAAAGTATATCTTTGCTGTATAAATTATTCTTGCTGGTAATTTCTCTCTTCCAATAGTTTGAATATTTGATTCTACTGCCTCCTGGCTAATGGAGTTTCAGCTAAAAATTCTGATGATAATCTGATGGGCTTTTCTTTATAAGTGTACAGTCATCTTTTCTTTGGCTACCTTGAGAATTTTTTCCTTGTCATTTAACTTTGACAGCTTCAATATAATGTGCCTTGGAGAAGATCTGTTAGAATTCATATAGTTAGATGTCTTGTTTAATTTGGGGATTCAAGAATCCTGTGTTTTTTCATAGGTTTGGAAGTTCTCCTTGATTATTTGTTTGAATAGATTTCTCTGCCCTTCTCACTTTCTTCTTCTTCTGATATACTCATTATTCTTATGTTGCTATTTCTAATGGAGTCAGTTAGTTCTTGTAGTGTTATTTCATTTCTCTTACTTCTGATATCTCTATCTTCTTCTGTCATTTCCATATTTGTATCTTTGATATCACCAATTCTTTTTTCCATCCAGTCAGCTCTGCTTCCTAAGCTATTTCATTCTTTATCTTTTTCATTGAGTCCTTCATCTCCAAAATTTCTACTTTGTACTTCTTTAAAATTCCAATCTCTTTGGTAAAATATTAATTTTGTTCATTGATTTTATTTCTGAGATTATTAAACTGCCTCTCTGTGTCTTGCTTCTTATTGAGCTTTTCAGAATTACAATCTTTATTTCTCTGTCTTTTAAATCACAAATTTCAGTGTCTTTAAGATCATTGTCTGGTGATTTTTTATTTTCTTTTTTACCATGCTTGCTATTTTTGGTTATTTATATTTATTATTGAATTGTTTCTTTTTTTGGGAATTTACCGAAGCCAGTAGAAATTAATAGGTTTTTCATTTGCTATTCAGTGTGTATCACTGTAACATTTTAGTTTCTCTTGCATTATTTAGTTTTCTTGCAGTGGGTGGTTTCCTATGAGGTGTGCTTCTTTTCTTTGACCTGGTTTCCTTGGTCTCAGTGTACCACTTTTATGGGAGAATATGGTGGGCTATGGAGCTCTGAGCCTCTGGAACCCAAGTGCTCCCCATGCAGCCAGAAGCTGCAGAGCTTGTGTATTTCAACTGCCTTGGGCACCTCTGCTGGTTTCAGCCAGGAAGGTTGGGGGCATATTTTTGTCAGTAGGGGTGGTGGTTGTGTTTGTGTCTCTAAAGATAGTGTCTGGCAGCCCACCACCACTGTTCCTCCCCTACCATTTCTTTCCTATCACTGGATCTAGTCATACCATGTATTTGCCACTCAGGAACTATCTCCCTGATTTGGAGGGCTATAAATATTCTGCTCTTTAACCTGCTACTGTTTCTTCTGAGGCTGGCAGAAGCACTGGGAAAAGGTAGGGGAGAACAGCTCAGAGAGAGTGGGGGAAGGCAACCAGACTCTGTGTCTTTGTTTTCTGCCTGGCACTGAGGGTAGTCATGGCAGTGTGGTCTTATGCTCTTCTGTATGTGATCTTTGCTCTGAGATCTTTGCTGTGAGTGCTGGGTTCAGCCATCTTATATGCTCATCCCTCAGGCTGGAATGCTTGTGGCCAGAGACACATACACACCTCCTTTTCACATCTTTCCTTTCCCTGGAATAAAGTGAGGTCTGGGCTGCAGTGTGCTGCAACCTTTTGCATCTCCCAACTGCTTCATCTTCTGTCTCCTGGGACTAGGGTGAGATCCATGATGTGAATCCATCCTTATCTCACTTTTTTTCCCCCCTCCCAGGTCCAGAGTGTGTTCCAGGATGCTCACCAGTCACTGCCTGCCTTCTTTCTCTTGGTACTGCAGTGAGTTTCAAGCAACATTCTATAGCCCACACCTCTGTACTACTTTCTCCTTCCTCACTCCCAAGTTTACCCTTCTTTGCCCACCTTTAGGTATTTCAGTGAGGTGAGTGGGTCTCTTACCTGTGTTTGTGTGTTGCATAGGAAATCCTTTGTTGAACTATATTTATTCTATTGGTTGTAACTTTCAAGGGAGTTTTCTAGTAGCTTCTCTGATGCTATTACATAGATCTCCAAATTTGTTATTTTTATTGCTTTTGTTTTTTATGAAATAGTTTAAAGGAGTTTTTCCCCACTTTTAGATTATTAAAAAACTAAATGTTCCTTTTTGCTCTTTGTATGCTTTCTTTCTGATTCACCTAGAGCTTATCATTATATAGTGTAAAGTGTGAATACAATTGTATAATTTTTTTGTTTTATCAAATGCTATCTAGTTGCTCCAACATTATTTTTAAGAACTCCTATTTTCCATAGAGATTTGAGATGCCAACTTTATCATATACTAATTTTCCAGAGGTAATTGGATATATTTATGAAATTCTTATTCTATTTATATCCTAATACCACATTGCTTTAATTACATAGTCTTTAAAATATACTTTAATATTTAATAGAGTTAGTCCCTGTCATGACTCTTTATTTTCCTAGTTACTTCTGCATATTTGTTTTGTTTTTGCATATGAATTTTAAACTTAATTTGTGTTGTTCCATAATGAAAAAAATGTATGTTTATTCAGATTACATCAAAGGCACATATATTTTGAGATAATTGACAAATTTTTAGTTAGTCTTCCTCTCCTATAAAAAAAATTGTCTCATTTGTTCAAGTCTTGTTTTGTGTGTTTCAAGTATTTTCAAGTTTTCCTCATATAAGTTTTGAACATTTCTTGTGAAGTATATTTCTAAGTATTTTGTCTTTTTTATTTCTAGTATAAATGTGTTCTTTAATTTTATCTTTTAATCACTGTACGCTGACATTTTATATTCTGTTTTCTTGCAGATTCTGTTATTGCTTATATCAGTTTTAGCATTGATTATCTTGAGTTTCTCCATTAAATAAGATACTGAATTGAGAGCTAAAGTGTGAGATAAAAATAACAGGCATAGATTTCTAATTTTTTTTTAAGATTTATATTTATTGTTTTTGACACAGAGAGAAAAAGACAGAGAGAGGCAGAGAGAAAGGGGAGGACCCAGAGCAGTCTCCATAGTTGTACATCATTAGTTTTCTATATAGTTTCACTTCACAGGTGGATGCTGGGCCATGCAGGGCAAAAACTGGTCTAGGGCTTTGGGCTGTGCAGGGCAGGAACTGGGCCAGGGACCTCCCACAAAAGAAGTATGCCCCCATAAGCTTGGGGCCCCCCACATGGGAAGCATACCTGGGGTGGGAGCTGAACTGGGGGCCTCTCACATGGGAAGCTTGCCCCAGCAAGAACTGCACACCCCAGTTCAGCATGTGGGTCTGCAGGGGCCAGGGTCAGTTTTTGATCCTCAGACCCCAGGGCTGCAAGACAAGTACTTAATCTGCTGAGTCATCCCTCATCCCCATAATTTTGTTTTTTCATGAATAGGTATTTAGTTTTATTCAAGGCATTTTTGGTGTCTATGAAGATAATTATATAATTTTTCTCATTATCCCTTTTGTAAATTAAACACATATGTTTGTGTAAATATATATGTATGTATATATACATTTTATACATATGTGTGTGTCTTTGATTAAGTTAATCATAGGTACGCACAAAATGTAACTAACCAACCTAAATACCAAAGTCAGGTCTAGCAAAATCAAACCCAAAAGATAATAAGTGAATATTTAATACTAATACTGATTCTATTTATTCTTATAATAATGGTTATACTACAGCTAGTAATACTTATTGAGTACTAACTACTGTATGCTCTAAATATTGTGCATGCATTGTCTCATTTAATTTCATTACAGCTATATAGAGATATTTTTTAATTATTGGTTTGCAGATGAGTCAAAGAGAAAGTAAGTAACACATCCAAGATTACTCAGCTACTAGCTGGTGAAGTCATGATTTGAACCCAGATAATTCTGATTCCAGAGTTTATAGTCTTGATCACTACCTATTATATTAATAACATAAAGAGGAGAACAAAGTGCTAACTAAACAAACTCCTCTCATTAAGAAGGACAGCATAGTCTAATCTCCAGATAGCTCTTAGAGTCTAGTTAATTAGCTGTTAGTTATAGGATTTGTCAACTCTAGTTTATGAATATGATTATTTTAATGTCTTTAAAAATATAAATACTATTTCTTATTCTTTCATTCACTAATCATTGATTAGGCAAGCATCTGTCAGGAATCATGCCATGTTTGGGTAGAAATAAAATTGAGGCATATTTCTTGCCTAAATCATTCCCGATTAGAACAAAGATGTGGGGAAAAGAAGGCTTTGAAATATAATGTAATAAATGTTGTAATGAAGAAGTACACCAAGTTTAAGGGTAGGAGAAAGAGGGCCACTGTATTTGGATTTATGGCAATATGTCAACATACTTGGATATTCAAGTATCACTCTCAGTTATTCATCTATTCTGGAACAAATCTAAAACTCTGTTCCTTAAACAAATTATCTTTCTCTAAGGGATGTACTATAGCATTGTGATTTAAGAACATAAACTGTGGAGTCAGGGTAGCTGGGTTTGAGCCCTGGTTCCATTAATTTTGGACAACTTACTTAACCTCTCTGTGGCTCAGTTTCCTTATCTGTAAAATGAGGACAACAATTAAAAAACAAATATTTATTTATTTATTTATGACAGAGAGAGAGAGAGAGAGAGAGAGAGAGAGAGAGAGAGAGAGAGAGATACAGAGAGAGAACTAAACTGGGGAAGCTCCCAGCTCAGCACATGGTTCCACACGGGCCAGGGCCAGGATTCGATCCCCGGTCCCCAGAGCTGCAAAGTGAGCGCTTAACCCACTGAGCCATCCCGGCTTCCCCGAGGACAATAATTTTAATAACAGAATCATTGTGATAATTGAATGATATAATATATGTGAAATACTTAGAGTAGCACCTAACATATGATAAGCACTATATAACTATAGTTATTATAATTAATATTATAATATTAGTTAATTTATTATAACATTAGTTAATAGGAAGGTTCAATAAATATATTGATATTTAATGAAAAATTTGTGTAAGGTAAGAATTGATACCTTTTTTTTTTTGAAATGGCCCAGGTGATATTAGTGACAACACATATGTGCTGAGCCTCTAATATATTGTAGGTGCCATGCCCAGGTGTGAGGCACAAATTTAATTCAGAAGCTCAAGAGCAATCAGGAAGTTTGCAATAAAATGGAGGCAACAAAATACTAGCCAAAATATATTAGAATAAGTGACATTTAAATACAATATACTATGGGAAAAAGAAATTAAGTAAAAAACAATAATTCAGTCCCAATAAGTCCAAAAATCTTCACTGGGGAGGTTACATAGAAGCAGACCTTGAAGGTATCCAACCAAATGTGTACCAGGGTCACTCCAGGCATAGGTAGTAGCATGGTGAAAATATTAAGAAATAGCAGAGAAATAGAAAGTTAAAGACTCATGGGGTACATATCTTGAGATGAACAAGGAGAAGTAGAATTCATTCTTATGAAGAGCTTGGTAGTCAATTATAATCTGGGTATAAAGTAACATGACATTTTCATTTTAGAAATATCAAAATTCCTGTGGCATCATGGGGAATGAATTTAAAGAGTAAAAAAACAAAGGGTAGAAACACCCATCAAGAGATTATTACAATGATTCTAAAGAGAAATGATGATGATCTGAACTGAGGCTGTGACTAGCAGGAGAGAAAGAGAAGATACAACAGTATCAAGAAGAGGGAGTGACCAATTAGACATGGTAAAGAAAAAATATGGAACATGACTCTGAGATGGCTAGCTTGGGTGACTAATTTGTTAATGCCGATACCCAATATCAAAAAGTCAAAGGAAGAAACAAATATTTCTAAGCCATCTCTGTTTTGCAGTTAAAAATTCAACTCAGAAGGGCAGTCCTGACTAGAGTTATGGATTTTGGGATTTGGAAATAGTATCAAAAAGGAAGAGGAAGTAAAATGAAAAGTAGACTAAGAATGGAAGCCCAAGAAACTCCCAAATTATAACAATGTCCAGAAGAAATAAAGTAATAGATTATAATATATATATAGAAAAAGCAGCCAGTGCAATGAATGTATGACTATGGCAGTCAGAGAGATGGTAAGAGAGCTGGAAGCAGATGGAAAGAGAGAGAGAGAAATTGGAAGTAGTAGAATTGTGGAAGCTACAGAACCAGATTTCAAGAAAGCTGTGGTGACAGGTGGGCAAAGAGGTCAAGAAAAGAATAAAAGCCAGTACTCTCAACACAGAAACAGATAAAAAATATATAAGCAAATCGTATTTTAAGTGCCCATTGTGGGAAGGTGTATAGGGGGATATATAAGGTATAAAGGTATAAACAACCTGAACAAGTTTCTGGAACCCTCAGGGCCAAGACACAGTGTGAGAGAGTGTTAGAGGAACCAATCTGATTATTACTCATAAGGCCCACAATTGCAGACAGCACCATGAGAAAGACCTTGTTTTAGTTTCACGGCAACTTCTGAGACAAATCTATACCTGAGGTAAAGGGCATGGCTTTTTCTATTACTTTGGTAACGCAAGTAGGGCATTAGCTTGTTTGGAACACTTCTATGACTGTTCTAGATACACCATGTTGTCATTTCTTCTCTGAGGGCTTACTGCCTCTCCAGGTGCTGAGCCAAGAAGTCTTAATTCTCTCTCTCTCTCTCTCTCTCTCTCTCTCTCTCTCTCTCTCTCTCTCTGTCTTTCTCTCTC
>PVKE010047673.1:0-11845 GCA_004027555.1 Craseonycteris thonglongyai | reverse complement strand
GGGGGGGGGGGGGGATCCTATATGAATTGTTTTTAAATCACATAATAGGCAAAAATGAAAAAAAAACAGAAAAATCTCTGCTGGCATTCTGTCCCTGCTTCATGAAAATATTCACAAATGTCTTTAAACTCTTGCTTCACTTCAAGAGAACTGTAATTAGGAATCATACAAGATGTAACTATGGATATGGTTCATATAAAACAAAACCAAACAAAATCAATTCAGAACTCCAACTGACAAATTCACATTCAACAAATAGTTCCAACATTGACTGGCAATGAGTGTTTATATGCTTTCAGTTAAAGTAAAATACAGAAACTGTGGATATATTACTTAGTATTTCCCTTCTTTCATCAGCTTTTCAACAAAGTTTACTGAATAATACTGTGTAAAGGAATGAAAAGAAACCTCATTTAAAATGAAGCCAGAATGCTAGAAGACTCTCACATATGTGTCACTCAACACATACTACTGACTGCAATAGGAAGAGGAGTACCTTGTATCTCTGACTGAACATGATACTATGTTACATCCTCAGCAGGAGGAAGAAAAACAATTCCTCCTTGCCCAGTAACAGCTCAGCCAATGGGAGGCCACCATAACTTAGCCAATGAAAAGGCAGCACTATACTCGAACTACAGTTTCTTCTTAGGGACTCTTCACTTACAAACAGCCCCAGCCAAGTCCATAGAAGAGTGTTCCCCTCCTTTGTTTCTCTGCACATGTACATGGTTCGCCATTAGACCACATGTCCTGAATCCCAGTTCTTTGCTGTTCCCAAACAAACACACTTTGCTGTAGAAATATTTGGCTGTTTGTTTAAGGTCAACAATAAAATAATAATAATAATAATAGCAGCTAATACTTACTGCTATTAACCTTGTACCAAACACAACTATCCCCATTTTACAAAAAGTGACAGTAAGGGCTTGGTCTCCTTATCTTGGCTCTGGCCACTTTGTCCACCATCACTTTCACCATGCATATATCACACGGCCTTAACCTCTTAGGCAATCTCTATACTTTCACCTTCATTTCTTCTTCAACTTCTATTAATCAACAAATAGCAGAGAAGTAAATATTTTTTTAATTCAACTATGACTATGCCATCCCCCTACTTAAAACTCATTCAACGTCTTTACAGTAGGAAAATGTGTGCAAAATTCTTACAATGGCCTCCAAGATTCTCTAAGATGTAGCACTTACATATTTCTCTGTCTTAACACACTCTTCCTAGCACACTGCATTCAGGTTACCTTGGTCTCTTAGTTTTTACAATGTGGCAAGTTCTTTCCTACCTCTGAGAATTTCCCCCTGCTGCTTACACTGTTCGAGGGTTCTTTTTTTCAGTTTCCCTTCCCTCTTCAGATCTCATTTAAGCATCAAGTCGTCTCTGAATTCCCAATCTAGTTTACCTCCTCTTATTAATATTTAAACTCACAGTACCCAGTCTTTTTCTTTCGTAAGATTTATGCAATTGATAACATGTGTTTATTTGTAACTATTTAACTTTTCAGTGGGGCAAGGGCCAAATCTGTTTTATTAAACTCTACAGTACCTTGAATATAGAGAAAAACACTCACAAATAATTGTTGAATTAATCAATCCATTCAATGTTCATGTCTGAAGTATAGAACAGAGACAAGGTCAAAGAGTTTCCAAATGGTCACCGGGCCCATAATATCTCCACTACCAAAGTACTTCCCCAAAACAGTTGACAGTCATTCTTCAGGTATGCTGTGAAATATCTCTAGTAATGTAGACTCCTCCATGAACTGCATCATAATCTGTTTGTATTTTAATCATCATTTTATCTCACAGCTCTGATTTATGAACTCAAAATGCTATTTCTCTTATTTATAGATTTAGCAAATCTATCCGATAATACCTGTGTACTATTAGTATTCACACTCAGTTCTTCCCTTGAACATATATTTAAGATATTAAACATATAGGTCCTCTGGTTTTATGTTTGAATAGTGTACCAGAAATCAAGAATAGTTCCCACAGAAAAGCTCTCCAAGGGAGCAAATAGCCTAAGTACACCTCCACCTTCCTTGTCCCTGGAGCTGCACTTGAAGAGGCAACATCGAGTCCTCAAGCTCTATTCTCGTGTTATTTTAGACACAAGCATAGCTTGCAGTCAGAATCAGCAAATAAAGAGGATTGGTTTTCTAGAAGTAGGCACATTGCCAGTAGAAAGGAGTAACAACAGACATGGAATTTCAAAGCAGGACAGCTGTCTGGTTTCATTTCGTGCACAGTCAGGCTGGCTACATACTTTAGTATATCCTGAGGACAGTGTTGTGTCACTGGGTAGGATCATAATCAAAACTCCTCACGATGACCCTGTATTATGAAGACCAATTTCTATTCTATTCATTATGTGCTGCTTCAGAAGACAGGGAAGAAAGCAATATATTACCAGGGGAAAATCACCTGAAAAATGCATTTGTCTGGAATGCAACATTTCCTGACAACATGTCAGAAAATCGAAGTATTACTGTTTCTCAGTTTTGCATTCCATGTCTTAAAATAAAATAAAAAAAATTACCTCTACACAGTTTCTAACATAAAACTTTCTTTCTTAATATTCCTCTAAAGAAGGGGCACAAATATAAAAACATAAATTACCAAAATGAAAGATTAATCATTACATTTTAGTGATTTTACAATTCTGAAGTACCTATCTATTGAGAACATGGCTCACATTAATGAAGAACAGAAGAAAACAGTACAGCACACAGTTTTAACAACATTTTCCAAAATAGTGATGCACTTTAACCTGACAATCTTCCAAATAAATAAAATAGGTTAAAACAGTCCAGTATTTCTAATACACTAATGCTAAATGATTATATATTATACACACATATATTTTTATTTTTAACTCTCATGTACCATATCTTTGGGTTCTCTTAAAGCATATTCTCTTACAAATTGCTAACATAAGAGCTCAAATGGAAACTTAAGAGTAAATGGAAACTTGCTTGATCAAGAATCAGGTAGACAAATTCAAGTACTCTGATTACTAGAAATATAATTATCAATCAAAACTAAATAGAGATTATAAGACTTCAGAGACAAAAATTAAAAGAAAAATAAAGTTTATTACGTGGCAGATACTGTTCTAGGTAAGCACACTATCAGAAGGATTTCATTTAATGCTCAGAACAAGGATAGGATGTAGGTACTATTATAATCCACAGCCAAAGTTGAAAAATCTAAGGCACAGAAATGTTTAAAAGTCACACAGATAGTAAATGATGACGTAGAAAAAAATCCTGAAGTCCATCCTCGAACACACTTTTAAGCATACCAAAACACTATTAATGGGTCTTTATGCCCATAAAAGAAATAGCTTTACTTCATTTTTTAGAGTTGTTAAGTTGAATACACATAAAAGCAATATAAAACAAAATTTTGGATGCTTTTTTTCCCCTCAACTGTTTATTTTATACATGAAAAAAGACACAAATATAAAGTGTCAGTGATTTAATGCAATATAAGGTAGATTCAATTATCTTCAAAGCACTCTACTTCAGCAATCTCAAAATATTTCACTGTTTTAAGTAAGAGGTTATAGAAAGAAGAGCAGTATGTTCATCTTTAAATTGCTTCAAATCCCAGAAGCTGGTGGCCTATAAACAGTGTGCTACTGTATAAATTAACAGCATAACAGAGTCATAACCATGTTTTAGAATCAGCACAAGCAAAAGGCATGTATTAGAAATGTAAATGAGCAGCAGCTGAATTTAATTTCTTCCAAAATCTTAGATAAATATATGTAAAGGCATTATTGCTTACAACAGATATAGTTTGCCTAGCAACTAAAATACTATGTTTCCAGCTAAATAACTACAACTCTCTAACAAACAGGTAGTATTAGGTACATCTTGTTAGCCCTAGAACTCTCTTTGACTGGAAATTTGCAGAAGATTCTGAGACACAGAGCTTATCTTTTACTGAATAGATCATTCAAAAGCACTCAAAGCATTGTTGGCTACTTCAGTTTGTTTTTATATTTATACCTTTTTTGGTTTTAAATTATTTATTTATTTGCAGTTACAGTTGACATTCAGTATTGTTTTATATTAATTTCAGGTGTACAGCATAGTAGTTAGATATTCACATAATTTATGCATCAATTAGTAATCACTTGACACTATACATAGATGTTGCAACATTATAGACTATATTCTCTATGCTGTACTTTGTATCTGCGTAACTCTTCTGTAACAACCAATTTGTATTTCTTTTTTTTATTGTTAAATTTATTGGGGTGACAGTGGTTGGTAACAATTACATAGTTTCCAGGTGTACAACGCTACATTATATTGTAACATTTAAATATCTAATAACTTAAGCAAATTTTCAGACCCAAATATGAATTATGAAACTTGTAAATGATTCATGGCATTTCCTCTTCTCCTCTCTACTTCCTGACCAATTTCCTTAGCAATTTCTATGGGAAAAGTCAAAAGAGGAAAAAAAAGATCAAAATTCAAAGTTAACCAAGTGTGATCATGACAACATTATCCTCTGCCTGAAATGGCCTTCCCTTGTCCTTACCCATTTCAGTCTTTTGCTCTAACCTGCCCTAGTACGGGCCCCCTCTGAATCCACCATCTTCCTGGAATTGAACTTAAACAAGCGACTCTCCTTGGAAATTGACTGTTCTGATTTGTGAGCTCCCAAAGTTTGAATAGTACACCAGATTCAGGGCCAGACAGAGCACATAGTAGAATAATGTTAAGTCAACATATTTGGAACCTGAAGAATGATGTGGGCATGTGACAGATAATCACTTATTCAGATACGACCGTTCTTAGTGACAAAATACTCCTGAGCACCTTTGGTGACAAGCTCTCGCGTCTTACGGAGAGGGAGGCCTGTAGTTGCCTGAGCAGGTTGCCCTTCACTGTATTATTACAGATGGGAATCTGGTGCTCTTGGCTTTTTATGACCTCTGAATTATCTTTGGACCCTGAGGGCAGGGAAGCAAAATTCAAAGCCACCTTCTATCCAGTGGAAAGAGCAATTCTATTATTCTAACCAAAGAAAAACTATCTAATAAGCAAAGCAGTCCTAGGGATGGCTGAGTAAGAAATACAATAGGGACAAACAAATTCATTCACCCTGTCAACTCCTTTACTATTCTATTCATCCACCTACTCACCACCATGGCATAGTGGAAATATTTCTGGCTTTGAAGTTATATATCAGGGATGTCCAATCTTTTGGCTTCCCTGGGCCACACTGGAAGAGGAAGAATTGTCCTGGGCCACACATAAAATACACTAACACTAACAATAGCTGATGAGCTTAACAAAAAAAAAAAAAAAAAAAAAGACACAGAAAAGTCTCATAATGTTTTAAGAAAGTTTACGGATTTGTGTTGGGCCACATTCATAACCATCCTGGGCCGCACGCAGCCTGTAGGCCAGAGGCTGGACAAGCTTGCGGTATAACCAGAGCCCAAATTTTACACTAAAAATTACTGTAAGAGTTAAACAGCTTTGTTCAAGTCACTTAATTGTAAGCATGAGTTTTTCCATCTATAATAGATCTGTTCAGGATAGTTGTGAAAATGAAAACAATTCCTACATTTAATAAACACTTATTAACTACCTTCTAAGGGTGTCCCAACATTCACGCAAGAAGTAATTTTGATAGAAAACACAGGTTTATAATTAAAAATTGTAAATTTTCATGGCCCAACAATGAAAATGCATTGTTCTTTCGTGTAGCGCTCCATTTTTAATAACCCTGAACTGTCAGCTGTCAAACTGTCTTTTTTATTCATTGGCAACACTTTACCGCACAAATGATGCAAAATTCAAATCTTGCGTGAATTTTGGGACACCCTTTATGTCCCAGTGACTGTCAAGGACACAGCAGTGAGTAAGAGCAGCATAATCCCTGACTTGAGAATAGAAGGTTTGCAAAATGCCTGGATGACTTTTTCAATTACATGGCAGGTGCTTGATAAATGGTTGTGGATACTGCCACCCTTAATCATATTTATTAGTATTATTCTGGGCCCAGTCACATTCTGATAATATTGAGCTGAGAGCTAAGACCCCGTCTCCAATAGGAACATCTATTCCATTGCTCTCTATAATGTGTCTTGAAATAAAGGAAGTTTAAATGAAGGTATAATTATGAGAGAAGAAAGGGATATATCCACTGAACAGGCCCCATGGGGCCTCCCAAGCACAGATAGAACTCGATTGTGAAAAGCACTTGGCTTTATATCTAGACGGTGATGTGCCCTCTTACTTTACTTCAGGTTGGGAGAAAGATTTCTCATTTTAAGGGTGGACATGAAAGAATCCTTTATCATTGCTTCAAAACTCTTCGCCTCTATGACCAATTACTCTCTCTGCCTCCTGCACTGGTTTCATTTATTTATTGTTATTATTTTTACATCCATTATATGACTATGGAATAAGACTACCTCTTCATTTTTAAATATGTATGTCTTTAGTTCAGGGAGCCAGCTGACCTTTCTCAGGAAACAGAACAAATAGCCTATTCTGAGAGAAGTGTTCTACTCTTAGACCAATTTTCTATTGTCTACAACAAGTACAAATTTGCCTTTCAGGACACAAAGAGCAGAGTAGAAGGAAATGTTGTGGTTGGAGAAATAAAAGGTCATGGACTGACCAAAGAGGCCCCAAACCAGCTACTAAAATTCTCAGTGGAGAACTAAAGATGTACAGTAATCATATATACATTGCAAAAATGATTACAATGTCCAACTATCCAAACATTCCTGCTCCGTTCAGAAACACAAGTGGGCGCCACACAGAAATGGAAGGGGAAAGTTGTCAGCTATAGTAAATGAAACAAAGTAAGAAAGCACAATACTGTGAAAGGTATTTTTATATTTTCCAGTATTTCATAGACAATTCAAAGCTCCTTCAACATTCAATCAGCTGTGATTTATTAAATGTGTCCATGATGGTAAAACTCCACTAGAAGACAGGTCATTCGATTGGGAAAGCTAAGATGATTGGTGACATAAGACAATTTTAGCAGAGAAGTAATGGTAGAAGCCAGAATGAAATTGGGTTAGACCTGGCAAATGGGGACATGAAAGAGGTACATGTAACATCTTCTTCAAGAAATTTAGAAGAAGAATGAAAGATTTAGAGACACAGACGAGAAAGGACACATAGACTGTGAGCTCTTAAGCCTCCAGACGCTTGAGTGTTTGCCTGAGAAAGCGGAAATGTCCGGGTCTGCAGGTCTGGGTGTGTGTGCTAACGTACAGTGCCCCTGCACACAGATGGTGTGCGTCTGCAGGTCTGGGTGCATGTACTAATGGATGGTGCCCCTGCACACAGATTGTGTGCATCTGCAGGTCTGGGTGCATGTACTAATGTACGGTGTCCCTGCACACAGACTGTGTGCATCTGAAGGTCTGGTTGCATGTACTAATGGACGGTGCCCTCACACACAGACTGTGTGCATCTGCAGGTCTGGGTGCGTGTACTAATGTATGGTGCCCCTGCACACAGACTGTGCATCTGCAGGTCTGGGTGTGTGCACTAACTTGCGGGTGCCCCTGCACACAGACTGTGTGCGTCTGCAGGTCTGAGTGTGTATACTAATGTACGAGTGCCCTTGCACATGGAATGTGTGCATCTGCAGGCCTAGGTGCGTGTACTAATGTACGAGTACCCTTGCACATGGAATGTGTGCATCTGCAGGTCTGGGTGTGTGCACTAACGTATGGTGCCCCTGCACACAGACTGTGTGCGTCTGAAGGTCTGGGTGCGTGTACTAACGTATGGCTGCCCTCGCACATGGAATGTGTGTATCTGCAGGTCTGGGTGTGTGCACTAATGAACAGGTGTCCTCACACACGTGTTTCTTGTAAAGCTGAGCCAGACCACCTGTCTCCAGCCTTGGTGAAGACACCTGTGATGAACGAAAGGTTGAAAATTAAATTTAAAAAGGAACTAATTGAAGGAATCTGTTGTTAGAGAGGAAAGGAGGTAACTGGACCAAGGGGAATTAGCCTTGGATAGGAGATGTGTCAGAGGTAATCATGGCAAAGATATCTGGGGAAAAATTACAATTTTTGATATAGAACTTATAGAGTATATGCAGTAAATGAAACCAAAATATTCATATTTCCAAGAGTAAAAAGAATTTCATAAGTGGAGAGATGAAACACATGAAAAGTACAGCCACATATCTTCCCAGATAAACATAAAATGCTTAATATTTTAAATGGTGTAATATTTTTATTTCATTGTTTATGTGAAACAACACTATAAAGAAGCTTTTTTATTGGATTGTCCTAAAAATATATTGCTTTATTACAAGAATTTTCATCTCATTAACATCTTGGCTGTCACTATACTAGTAAAAAGCCAGCTGACTGGGAATGCCCAGATAGCTCAGCGGGTCAGCACTTGCCTCACAATCGCAAGGTTTGGGATTTAATTCACAACCCAGCCATACAAACCCATATGCTGAACTGTGGCATAACTGGTAACTACTGAGATGGCTCAGTGGGGAAAGTTCCTGCCTCCCACATGAGAGACCCCTGGTTTGGTTCCTGCCCCACACAGCTCCACATCCACCTGTGTGGAATGAAACCATATCACAACTAATGATGTACAACTATGAGGACTGCTCTGGACCCTCCCCTCTTCTCTCTCTCTCATCTTCTCTCAAACAATATAAATGGTGGTTGATGACTGATAGATAGATACATAGATAAAATTCAAAAAAACATTGACATAGATCTTGAATTTTTTTTTAAAAAAAAAAGCTACCTAACTTATACTGGAATCTCTGGTCTGTTATAAAAATCAAAATTAATTAAGAAGCATATTTTGCCATTTTAAGAATAACATGTTTTCATTAAAAATAAAAGATCCTTACTGCAATAATTCAAAAGATGAATTTGGGTCTAAATACAAAAGTGAAAATGTAGCATTCCTTTCATCATATAAAATTATGCTCCTCGATTCTAAAAAGCAGGATACTGATAAGAACAGTAACTTCCCAGTAAAGAAACACAGCAAACACAGCCTCAGCCACGTGATCAGGTTCATAACACCAGGAATAAGTCAGGTTGATGCCACCCACCTCCCGATAGGAGGTGAGCAGAAGGGAACTTTGGCTCCATGGTCCTCTTCCCCAGTCCTCACAGCTCAAGTCTAATAATGATAAAAATATATATTCCAGACAGAACTAAATGGAGGAATATTCTAAAAACTAAGTGATCAGAATCACTGAAAACGTCAAGTACGGTACATGCAAAACAACAAGAAAGACTAAAATATTATCACAGGTTAGGGGAGACTATGAAATCATGATAGTTAAATGCAATGTGCTAACCTACATTAAATCAACAAACAGATAAAAGAACGTTAGTAAGAAAATTTGTGAAATCCAAATAAACTCTGGAGTTTAGGAAATATTAATGCATTAAGACTGGTTTCCGAGTTTTGACAAATATACCATGGCTAATCTTAAGGGAAAGGAGCAAGAACTGTAAGAAAACACTCTACTATCTTCACAATTTTTCTACACATCTAAAATTACTCCCAAATACATTGTTTTCAAATAAACTTATTTTCTAAAAGAGAAATTAAATGAAAACCCTGCTGTCTATTTCTGAACTCCCTCAAAATGTAATTAAACTACTGCTGAAACCGAAGCACTCATGTCCCCAGTTAAAATGTGGGAACAAAATGAAAGGTTAATTTTGAAGTGCAGATATAATAATCTTGAATCAAAATTAGCTACATGAAATATACTACTACCTACACTGTAAGAACTATTGTTTATAGTTCCCTTCTGTTCTTGAGCTATTTTTGCCTTCTTATTGGATTTAGTTCCAGATATCTTTCTGAAAATATTTATTTATTCATTGACTACATCCTATGGACATGGATTTTATACAAACTTGAGCCAAACTGCTACGTATGCTAGTGTGCTCTTAAGAACATGAAAACACCTTGAGCAAGGAGCCTAATATGAAAAGCAAACATGTGAACAATATCCAAACCACAGACAATCACTGGGTCTATAGAACGACAGTACTTATTTAATACTTTCACTCAACTCTAAAATACGTATTTTCTTTTATTAACAGCTGTATTGTGATATAATTCATATACTCTAACATTCACCCATTTAAAATGTACATTCGGTGGAATTTGGTACAATACCAGAGTTGTATAACCATCACCACAATCTAATTTTAGAGTACTTCTGTCATCCCTAACAGACACCCCACACCAACCAGCAGCTACTCCATATGTTCCATTCCCCCTCAACCCAGTCAACCATTATCTACTTCCTATCTCTATAAATGAGCCTATTCTGGATATTTCATATTAATGAAATCATACACCAGTGGTCCATTGTGAATGGCTCTTTTCAGTTAGCACAATGCTTCCAAGATTAATTCGTGATGTAGCATATATTAGCATTTCCTTTCTTTTCATTGCCAAATAATATTAGATTGAATGAACATACCACGTTCTATTTATCCATGTATCAGTTGATGAACATTTGGTTACTTCCAATTTTTGTCTATTATGAACAAAGCTTCTTTGAATATTTGTGTAGGAGTTTTGGGGTAGACATTTTCCCTTTTCTCACATGTATATCCAGGAATAGAAATTCTGCATCAAATGGTAACTCTATGTTTAATATTTTGAAAAACTTGACACATTGCTTTCCTAAGTGGCTGCCCTAATTTATATTTCCTCCAGCAACATAAAAGGTTTCCCATTTTCCACATTCTTGCCAACATTTATCATTGTCCTAAAACATGTATTTCTAATATATACAAGTATAATTTCTCTGGGTCATTTTACCCCTTATTAAAATTGTGCTCCACTCTCCTTTCTATTGAGAAACTCCTATGTTGTCTAAAAACTCTACAAAAATTAAATGACATAAAATATAAATCTATAATCCACTTAATCCTGTTATTTTAAAAGGTTTTACATTGTTCCTCACCAACTTAATCATTACCTTTCTTTTATTAATAATTACTTTAATATGACCTTACAAAATATAAATTCCCATTAAAGTAATTCTTAGCAAAGCAATTAATGTAGCATGTATTTATATGGGTGATAGGAGCAATATTGATTTAGTCATGTTCATAGACTTCCTACTTTCTTCAATCAAAGATAATTGAGTAATTCTGTTTCTTGTTGCTGCCCATGACTCGTTAATGGATCATACGATTAACTACATGGGTCATAACCAAAGTTTTGGATAGGGGAGGGGGGAGGAAAATGGAATAAAATCTAATAAAATAGAAATATTAAAGTCCACTCCATTTTCTGACACTTTCCATTTATTATATGTAGTTGAGAAAGTAAAAGCCACTGCTGAAATCACACATTTGATATTTTCCCTCACCCCTTTCCTGAAAAACAAAAATTTCTAAATTAAATAAATTTAAAAGAGAAAAAGGGGGAATGTTTTTAAAAGATGGTATAAAAGAAATTTGGGAATTTATTTGAAGAGAGAAGAGCTGTGAGTTAGAAAGAAAAGGAAAATTTAATAAATGCTGATTGTGAGCACTGTATTTAGGTTCTTTTAATGTCTGATGAAGGTCAGAGCAAGCAAAAATAAAATATATATTTTAATTATTTTGAGCTATAAACTTTGCCTCTTACATGCCATGTTGCTCTGGTACTAAGTAAGTAATGAGTTTCTAGGTTATTAAGAGCCACAGATATGTGCATGCTTACAAATATATGCTCATTTATATAAACAAGCAATTATGGTTGCAAGCTGACTGAATTGTTCTCTATGGAAAGGAATTTTTCTTTTTTAGAAATGACAGTGGCTT
>PVKE010047672.1:0-11846 GCA_004027555.1 Craseonycteris thonglongyai | reverse complement strand
TTACCTGGAGAGGAGGGAGGAGGGGGAGGGAGATTTGTGTGGGGAGGGGGGAGTGGGCACCAGATATATGGGGTTGGAGGGGGACCTGATTCTGGGAGCTGGGCATGTAATGCGATGCATGGGTGATGTGATGTGGAGTTGTCCATTGGGACACTGTCTGATTGTTACCAACCAATGTCACCCCATTAAATTTAACAATAAAATGTAAAAACAAAACAAAACAAACAAAAAAACAAAACTGAACACAGGGAAAGCCTGGATGGCTCAGCAGGTTAAGCGCTTGCTTTGAAGCCCCAAGGACCTAGGATCGAATCCCGGCTCCGGCCCAGGTGGACCCACATCCTGAACTGGGGAGCTCCCACAGTTCAGTTCTCTCTCTGTCCCTGTATCTCTCTCTCTTTCTGTCTAAAATAAAATAAAAATAAAATATAAAATTTATCACATTAAAAAAAAAAAATCAAAAACTGAACATAGGTCAAAAAGGACATCTGTGAAGACATTTTTTGAGGGAGGACAGAACTTCCAAAAGGCGGCCTGTTCTCCCTAAAGGAAGATGGTTGGTCACCTTATCATCCTGGATTTCAAAGTAAAGTGCTTAAGGATGGAGAAATGAAATCTTGAGTAAATGTTTCAAGATTTAACTATTTCTTACTTGTTCTATGTGTAACCCTTATTTTCCTACTTTTTTCCTCTAATCACTCTTCCTATGAACATATTCATATGATGATGACTAAGTGTAGTAGCCATTCAGGTGGCTCCTACTACTCTATCTTTTTCCATTGCTCCATCCTTTCGTCATTCTCCATGCCCAGCAGCACTGCCATCTTTTGCCTAATGTAATGTTGGCCTGACAAGGCTATTATAGTGTGTTACACAATCAAGAAGACTGTCTCTTCCTTTCCTGGCTTATCCTGTCTTAGAGAGACAGGACCAAGGAAGACATTCTTGGCCCCAAAGATGGACAGCATTGTCAATGCAGTAACCCTTTCACATTTTACTCACAAACTTCCTATCCCCCTTTCCCCAGGACTCAAATGTCATGCCTTGGGCCAGAGATAACTTCACTGACAAAACTCAAACCTCTCCCCAATAGTGACCAAAATTTTGTTTCTGGGTCTACCTTGTGCCTGGCTGTCTGGTCTGTCAGAGCAAATTCTCACCAAAAAACCACTGGGACCATGTCATAGAGATAGCCTGGCATGCCTTTTCCTCAGATCAGGCCAAACTAGTATGGACTTCAGAGAAAGACCTGGAAGGGATTATGGGATTCTTGATCTTATTCCTACTTGCTGTAGCTACGTATAATAAGCCTTATAGCAAACATTGGGGGAAGCTAGGGTCTGTTTTTTATTTAAAGGTAAAGGACAGAAAAAAGGGAGGGAGGAAGAGAAAGAAGGGAAGAAGGGAGGAAGGGAGGAAGGAAGCAAGGAAGGTCCTATTAAAGCTGTAACTTTTCTCAAGTATACGTCTAGTATAAATGTTACATTTCTGTAGTCACTATGCCTACATCAAATATTTCATCTATTTTTTAAGAATAGTAAAGCTAAAATTATATCTCAGTTACAAAATTTTTTCCTTATATATTCAATTCTATCTTTTATTTTTTTAAGTATCCTGTGAAATAGATATCATTGTGATCTCCATTGTTTTGAAGAGAAAATTAAGCAGTCCCTCTCACCCATTTTCACCCCTCCTTTTGTTACTGAATTGTACTCACCCTTCATTCAACCTACTTCTAAGATATCATTTACTCCAAGATGACTTGCCGGACATCCTTGGCCTGGATGGGTGGCTCCTATCTCTGCTTCAGTATAGAAGAGTATACCCAATGATAAAAATGAGCTTAGGGTGGTAGGGTGGCCAGAGTTCCCCAAGCCAATCACCTCAAGCCTTGAGCTGTCCCATTCATTCTCCCAAATGTCATATGAGGAATATCATTTTCAATGTGTGCCAGGAAGTACATAAAGCTGAGAAGCACTGCCCCAGAAAAGTGGCTAAGAGCATGGGTTTTAGAAGCACTTCTTAGCTATATAACATTGGGCTGTTATCTAATCCATCAGTGTTAGTTTCCTCACCTAGAAAATGGAGATACAATAGTGAACACTTATAGAGTTTGCGGTTTACAACAGTACTTTACTCTTCTTATCACACAAAAAGTAAACTGAAGAACAGGAAGGTGAAATAAGTTATCTGAACTTATAAGTTATCTGAATTTCACACTAAAAGTTTAAGATCTGTGATTCAAACTCAAGCTCACATTTGTTAGTAATCACTTCACTATACTGAGATCACAACTGAATCTTTCTTATAGAGTTGTTATAAGGATTGAATTTGATAATCTATGCATAGAAGATGTTCCTGTTGTCTCAGACCAAAACCACAAGTACTCTCGCCACTGCCCTTCAGGGTTTACTGAGAGCGACCAGTTCAGAGAACTGAACTTATCACCCACTATCACCCCAACAGTCCACCTCCACCACCCCAGTCAATATAAAGAGACTTGCAGGACCTCTATGTATTCAGAGGTGAGGAAACAGATATGAGAACATAGATGGATGTAGTGGCTGTGCTTCTGGGGGAAGGAATATCAGCTCTGAAACCCCCTTTCTTAGGAAGATGAATGCTGCACTGAACCCTGGTCCCAAGAATTGGCTGGCCACAGAGGTCAGTTGGAATTATAAGCTACATCTTGTCATAATTGACACAGTGTGGTGGGCAGAGAGGCATTTGTATCTAGGTATTGAAGTATGATGCCACCACCAGGAATGAGGGCACTAGCAGGAGAAAACAGCTAAATCTTACCATCAGGTCACCAGCACCTAAGGAAACTATATTGAATGAGTCCCTCCTTGATGGGGTACACTGAGGTCCTCATCTGTTCTCACCTATAAAATATGGGAACTGTGACGCTTTCCCCACAGAACTGTCATGAGAGCTAAATGAGATAATGTGTGTGAGATTACCTCTGAAAAGCAGACCCTCAATTAATGTTAGCTATCTAGCCATACTCTTGCTACTTGGTGTGTTTAAAGCCTAGATAAATACTGAGTGTGGGAAGAAAAGGGTAGTTTTTCATAATGTCAGATTCAACGGGGGAAAAAAATTAGTCTGTGTTTACAGAGTTCTATTTCCCTCGATGACCAGCAAGATTCTGAAATTTATTAACCTTTTTAGTAACTTGTGAGCACCAGCATGAGGACTTTTTTGAATAATCAGAAAACCTTATTCTGGCAGCCAAATAAAAAGAGGCCAGGTGTTCAGAATTAAAAATTCATTACCTTCCCAACCCCCCACTGACTTTCTGGAGATTGTGTAAAGTATTTTTTCTTTCATAATATGTACCACTTCTAAAGTACAGAAAGATGAGTGGAGAATGAACAGAGATGATAAGAGGACTTTAGAAAAAAATGGGTGTGGATGGAAAAGTGAAGAGTAAAAGTGTCACAAAGAACACAGATGAGATGTCATCAAGATGGTGGTGTGAGAGGAGCTCTTTAAACCTCTCCTGGAAAAAACAAGAAATTGAACAACTAAAATTCAACCAGAGAACCCCTAAGCAACACATAGCCTCAGCTGAGAGACACCACTCATCACAAGAAAATATCTAAAGCCAGAGAGAAAGGGAGGAGAGTGAGAGAGAAAGAAAGGGAACAGTGTGGAGACATGCCAGGGAGCGCAACTAGAGACCTACCTAGTGACCAATCCAGAGACTGACCCAGAGACCCAGAGGAGAGACTGAGATGGCAGAGTGGGAGAGTGGGAGCATGGATCCAGGCATGGAATGACTCTGGGCAGGTTGGAGGCCTAGAATGGACAAAGGAGGAGGCACAGACAGCCAGAATGTGGGGTGGATGACAGAAGTAGGTGAGGCTGGCTATAGCAAGTCACCACAGAAGGAGCACCGGGAGAGCACCCACAGCATGGCAAGGGTGGCCTCAGAGCAGTGCAGGAGGCCAGAATGAGACACCAGCAGCAGCCAGAGATCAGCACGGCTGACCAAACCACAGGTTGGGCAGCTGGAGTACAGGGCCCACAGACCATAAGGCCAGTGCCCAGAGAAAAAAGTGGGTGGCTAACATGAAATCTGGCAGCTGGAGTGCCAGTGGCAGGAGTGTGTTGGGAGAAGAAGCACAGAGTGGCCCGCAATGAGGTGGGGCCCCAGTCAGAGCACTGCATGGCCTTGGGCACAGAACCTGGCTGCTTCCCCTTGCTATCTCCCAAGGTTCACACTCCCAGCCTCACCCAGATTTAGTCAGCTGCTGCCAGAAAGCTGCCATTGTCCTGTGATGCAAACAGACCTGCACCTCTTCCAACAAACCCCGCCTCCACCCTTCTGCTGAAACTAGCAGAGGGACACAGAACAACCATGAAGCAGGGGCACAGCTGCTTTTGACTGCAGTGGGATGACAGAGGCATAGAATACCAGCACCCACCATATCTTCCCAAAGAGGAGGCATACAGAGACCAGGGTAACTGTGTCAAAGAGAAACACACCTTCTAGGAAGTCTCCCACTGTGAAAACACCAAATAACCAAGAGAATATATTATGAGACACTGCAGCAACATCAGCTAGGAGGTGAAAGAAAGATCTCTTGACATCTACCAAGGAAAAGTCTTTATGCCAGGAAGAAAAACACTCCAACAGCAATGAGTAGCATAATGAGCACAGGAACTCAGCAAGAAAATGAAAAATCTCCAGAAAAAGAACTTGAAGATATAGAAATATATGACCTAAATGACAAAGAATTCAAGACTACAATTCTGAAAACACTCAAAGAGCTCAAAGAAAATTACTGGAGTACACAAAGGGAGCTAAGTGATCTTAGAAAGAAGATTGGATCTATAAAAGAGAAGCAAATAAAAATTCTGGAGATAAATAACATAATAAAGAAAATAAAAAATAAAATAGCTAGCATAGGAAGCAGAGCCAACAAGATGAAGGAAAGAATTGATAAAATCAAAGACAGAAATTTGGAAATGTCACAGAAGCAAGAAGATAGAGACCTAAGAGCTAAAGAAAATGAAAGATCTCTACAAAAATTATCTGACTGCATTAGAAAGAATAACATAAGAATAATAGGTATTCCATAGGGAGCAGAGGATGCGATGAGCAAAGAGAATTTGCTCAAATAGTAGATGAGAACTTCTCAAATCTATGGCAAGAACTGGAACCACAAATTCAAGAAGGAAACAGGTCCCCTAGCTACTTGAATCCTAGCAAACCATCTTCAAGGCACATATACAGTAGATGTCAAAGGCCAACGACAAAGAAAGAATCCTCAAGATAGCCAGAAAAAGAACACCATAATCTATAAAGAAAAACCCATCAGACTATCAGCAGATTTCTCAACAGAACTCTATAAGCCAGAAGGAAGTGAAATCAAGTATTCAAAATATTGAAGAGAAATTGCCAGCCAAAATCATTTACCCAACAAAGTTATCCTTCAGTTATGAAAGGAATAAAGATCTTTTCAAACATACAGAACCTGAGGAAATTCTCCAGCACAAGGCAGCATTTCACAAAATACTGAAGGAGGCTGTTGGACCTGAAGCAAAAAGTATAAATAAATAGGAATAAACTGGGACAACCAAAACATAAAAGGGGAGGAAGTAAAGGTTTAAACTTCCAAAGAGAATAGAGATAATAAGCATCTTTAAGGAAAGAAACCATTGGATATATGAAAGTTTTTTTATGTAAACTTCAAGGTAATCGCTCAAAAACAATCTACAACTGCAACACATAACAAAAAAAAAAGAGAGAGAGAGAGAGAGAAAGAAGAGCAAACAATAATAAATACTACACTAAAATAACTGACAAAAATAAAAAAGCAAAGAAGCAATTGAAAATAAATAGCTACCAGAACACAAAAGATAAAATGGCAATAGAAAATCCTCATATATCACTCATCACCATAATGTAAATGAACTGAACTCACCAATAAAAAGACACAAAGTAGCAAACTGAACTAAAAAGCAAAACCCAACCTTATGCTGCCTCCAAGAAACACACCTCAGCCAAATGGACAAATAGAGACTCAAAGTTAAAGGGTAGAAAACAATATTCCAAGCAAATGGCATCCAGAGAAAAGCAGATATAGCAATAGTTATATCTGAGAAAAACAGACTTCAGAGTTAAAAAAGGTAATAAGATAGAAAGATGGTCATTTTATAATGACAAAGGGGACAATACAGCAAGAAGACATAACTCTTATTAATATATATGCCCCCAACCAAGGAGCACAAAAATTAACAAAGCAACTACTAGCAGATCTAAAAGGAGAACTACAATTATATTAGTGGACCTAAATACCCCCTTGACAACCATGAACAGATCATCCAAACATAAATAAAATAAGGAAATATTAGCTTTAAATGACACATTACAGCAATTGAACATAGTTGACATTAACAGGACACTTCATTCTACATCACATGACTATACATTCTTTTCTAGTACAAATGGAACATTCTCAAAATAGACCACATGCTGGGACACAAAGTTAGCCTCAGCAAATTTAAGAAGATTAAAATCATACCAACTTTATTCTCTGACCACAAAGCTCTGAAAGACAGCAGGAAAAACCACATATACATGGAATTTAAACAACATCTTATTAAAAATGACTGGATCAAAGAAGAAATAAGAGATGATAATTAAAAATACATAGAAATGAATGACAATGAAAACACAACATATCAAAACTGCTGGGATGCAGCACAAGCAGTAACAGCAAGGAAATTTATATCTATTTAGATCTACAGGTCTATCTCAATAAATAAAAAAATCACAAGTACACAACCTAATATCACAACTTAAAGGACTAGAAAAATAGAGCAAAAAGAAAGACAGTCAGAAAAAGGAATAAATAATAAAATTTAGAATAGAACTAAATGAAATAGAGAACAGAAAAACAATAAAAAGAATTAATGCAACAAAGAGCTGGTTCTTTGAAAAAAATAACAAAATTGACAAACCACTGGCTAGGCTCACCAAGGGTAGAAGAGAAAAGACAAAAATAATTCAAATTAGAAGTGAAAGAGGGAAAATTACAACTGATACCACAGAAATACAAATGATGAAAAGAGAACACTATGAAGGACTGTATGCCACCAAATTTTGCAACCTAGAAGAAATGGACAAGTTTCTACAAAAATTATAATTGTCTACCTAAACTGAATCAAGAAGAACTGGATAACCTAAACAGACAAATCAACAGTAAGGAAATTAAAACAATTATCCAAAACCTTCCCCAAAAGCAAGAGTCCAGGACCCAATAGATAGTCTCACTAGCAAGTTTTACCAGGCATTCAAAGAGGAAATAACACATATCCTCCTCAAACTTTTCCAAAAATTTGAAGAAGAGGCAATATTTCCTAACTCATTTTATGAGGCCAACATTACCCTAATACCAAAGCCTGGCAAGGACGTCACACAAAAAGAAAACAATAGACAATATCTCTGATGAACATCAATGCAAAAATCCTAAACAAAATACTAGCAAATAGAATACAACAATGCATTAAAAAGATTATACATCACAATCAAGTGGGATTCATTACTGGGGCACAGGGATGGTTCAACATATGCAAATCAAACAATATAATACACCACATAAACAAAATGAAAGATTAAAACTATATGATTATATCAATTGATGCAGAAAAAGCATTCAACAAGATACAACATCTATTTATGATCAAAACACTTAATAAAATGGGCATAAAAGAAAAATACCTTAACATAATAAAAGCTATATATGACAAACCCTCAGAGAATATCATACGGAATGGAGAAAAACTGATACCTTTTCTTCTAAAATCAGGAATAAGACAAGAATGTCCCCTGTCACCACTGCTATTCAACATAGTGCTGGAAGATCTAGCCAGAGCAATCAGGCAGGAGAAAGAAATAAAAAGCATCCAAATGAGTGAAGAAATTAAATTGTAACTTTTTGCAGATGATATGATCTTTTATATAAGAAACTCTGAAGCCTCTACCAGAAAACTATTGGAAATAATCAATAAATACAGTAAAGTTGCTGGAGAAAAAAATCAATGTACAATAATCCACAGCATTTTTATATGTGAACAACAAAACTTCAGAAAAAGAAATGAAGAAAACAATACTATTTGTGATCAAAAAAGAATGAAATACCTAGGAATAAACTTAACAAAGAACGTGAAGAACTTATACATGGAAAACTATAAGACACTAATAAATGAAATTGAAAAAGACACAAAGAAATTGAAGGATATTCCATGTTGATGGATTGGAAGAATCAACATAGTTAAAATAGCCATATTACCCAAAGCAATATACAGATGTAATGCAATTCCTATCAAAATCCCAGACATTCTTTTGAGAAATAGATAAAACAAACAAACAAAACAAAACAAAGAAAGAAAGAAAAAAACAACAAAAAAACACACATTATATTCATATAACACCACAAAACACCTGGAAACTCCAAAGCAATCCTATGAAAAAAGAATAAGGCTGGAAGCATCACGCTCCCAGACTTTATACTACAAAGCATCAATAATCAAAACAGCTTTGTATTGGCAAAAAAACACACAGACCAATGAAATAGTATCAAAGCCCAGGAATAAACCCACAAATATATGGACAAATAATTTTTGACAAAAGAGCAAAAAATAATATACAACAGAGAAAAGAAAACCTCTTCAGTAAATGGTTTTGAGGAAATTGGAGAACCATATGCAAAAAAATGAATCTAGACTATGAACTATCATCATATACCAAAATTAACTCAAAGTGGATTAAAGACCTCTACATAAGACCCAAAACAATAAAGTTCATAAAAGAAAGCATCAGTACTAAACTTACAGACCTTAGGTTCAGAGAGGACTTTACAAAATTGACCTCAAAGGCAAGTGAGGTAAAAGCAAAAATAAATAAATGCAACTATATCAAAGTAAAAAGCTTCTACACAGGGCAAGCCAGGATGGCTCAGCGGGTGAAGTGCTCACTTTGCAGCCCTGGGATCCGAGTATCGAGTCCTGGCCCTGGCTCATGTGGACCCATACGCTAAATTAGGGTGTGCTTCCCATGTGGAAGGTCCCCAGTTCGGCTCCCAGCTTGCAGAGGCGTGCCTCCCATGTGGAAGGCACCTGGCCTGGCTCCCACCCTGGATGACCCTCACCCATCTGTATGGAACGAAACCATGTTGAAAACTGATGACATATGACTATGGAGACTGCTCTGGGCTCTCCCCCTAATCACTGTCTCTTTCTGTCTATCTCTTTCTGTGTCAAACAGAATAAAATAAATCTTTGGTGGCGGGGGAAAAAGCTTCTGCACAGCAAAGGAAACTCAACAAAGTAAAAAGGAAACCAACCAAATGGGAGAGAATATTTCCAAACAATGCTTCTGTTAAGTATCTAAAATATATAAAGAACTCTTACAACTCAACAACAAAAACACAAATGGCCCAAATGAAAAAAGGACAAAAGATGTAAACAGACACTTCTCCCATGAAAACATACAAACATCCAACAGTTACATGAAAAAAATGCTCAACATCACTAGCAATTAGGGAAATAGAATTAAGACTACAATGAGATACCACCTCACACCTGTTAGAATGGCTATAATCAACAAGACAAGAATAACAAGTGCTGGAGAGGCTGTGGACAAAAAGGAACCCTCATACACTGCTGGTGGGAATGTAAATTGCCATATGACCCAGGAATCCCTCTTCTGGGTATCTACCCAAAAAACTCAAAAGTCTTAATTCACAAAGATATACGTATTGCAGCACTGTTCACAGTGGCTACATTGTAGAAACAACCAAAATGACCCTAAATAGATGACTGGATAAAGAAGTTGTATATTTACACAATAGAATACTACTCAGTGATCAGAAAAGACAAAATACAGCCATTAGTGATAACATGGATGGTCCTTGAAACCATCATATTAAGCAACATAAGTCAGACTGAAATAATCAAGAAACATATGACCTCACTCATAGGTGGAATATAAAACAAAGTAACAAAGAAACAAAAACTCATGGACACAGTCAACAGTTTAGTGGTTACCTGAGGCCAAGAGGGGAGGTGAGTGGGAGAGCTGGCAGTGGGGGTGGGAAAGTAGGGAGGGGGCACCAATATATGGTGATGAAAAGAGAACTCCGATGGTGAGCACATAATTCACCACATAGACAATGTACTGTAGAATTGTACACCTGGAACTTATGTAATATTTTCCAACCAATGCCACCCCAATAAATCTAATAATTATAAAAATAAAAAAATAAAAAGAAGATGGAGAAGAATTCTGTTTTTAACCAGCTTTAAGCATCTTTTCTCCCCTTAAAAATAGTCTTCCTGCCCACAATGAATTAGATGGACAATATCTCGGGTTCCATAACACCATTTGTGTATCTATTTGGAGGCACTGATACTGCATATTTCCTCTAGAACTGTTTCTAAGAAAAATGTCCTCATCCACATTATCATTTTTCAAAAATAATACTTAGCACAATAAGGCTATTTCTTGAAGTAAAACTAAGATAATTTCTGGTTGCTAATAATACTCATAGAACACTTGTGGAGTGTGTGTTCACCATACCAGGCAATGTGCTAAGCTCTTGACATTCATGGTATTCTTTTGGCAGGTGAGGAAAGTGAGGCTCAGAAAGCTGGATAATTAGATCAGAACCACAGAGCTCCTGTGTGGTGGAATTGGATTCAAACGTAGGTCTACCTGCAAACCCTGAGTTCATCACCTCTGCCCTAACATCTGCTTTAGAAACCTTCAGTGGCTGCCACTCCAGCATCCAGGCTGAACTCTGACAGTGAGTGCAGGAAGAAACTCGGTCTGTGGGAAATGCGAGAGCTAAGATACAGTGAGAGTTGTTAGAGAAAGGAGGATTCCATTGCAAGCAAGCCCTTCAAACTTTGTGCACAGCAAGCTCACAGTACACCATGGGCCACTCTGAAGCTCAAGGATTACTTTGGAAATGCTTCTGTAATTTCAGAGTTTCCTAATATGAAATTAGACCCAGAATCCTGAAACAAACCCCTTTCGAAATGACAATACCCTGGAAATGAGAATTTCCATTAGATTTGAGACCATTACGTGTCCTTCTGTGTGACAGAAATAGGTGCTTTTACATTGAAACAAATACAAAACATCAGTACATTTTCATCCTGTATGATTTCCAATTTAACAGTTAAAAAAATAATAATTTCATAAACTTCCTTTTATTGAATTTCCCAATTTTGGCAGATATTTGAAATTTAAATAAAGATCTCCTTCTAGCCCAGTTTCTTCTTCACCTCAACTTCCCAACAAGATTTTTCTTAGGTTTTATCAACAGCCTGTTTCTTAGATAGGGCTAGGGTTTCACTATTTTAACATGGGGTCAAAATATACAAAGAAATGTTCCAGAAACAGACTTTTGTTATATTCTTCAAAATATATTCACTGAATCTTTATGCCATTTTTGCTCAAGATGTGAGTGTGCATAGTATAAGGAAAATCATTAAACAATTGCAAATCTACTACAAACAGTGGTTTTTCTGATACTTAGGTAAGGAGAAACATCTCCAGAGATCATAAACAAAAGGTATTTACAACAGGTCAGGCGATTAAGCAATCTAATGTATGGAAAATATTTTCCCTATGGTATATAAGTTAAGATTGCACATACCACAATTAGGACAAGTTTCATATTTTTATTTTTTTATTTTTTTATTTTTATATATTTTATTGTTAAATTTAATGGGGTGACATTGGTTGGTAACAATCAGACAGTTTCCCAATGGACAACTCCACATCACATCACCCATGCATCACATTATGTGCCCAGCTCCCAGAA
>PVKE010047671.1:0-11847 GCA_004027555.1 Craseonycteris thonglongyai | reverse complement strand
GGGGAGGAGCGGGGGGACAGTTGTGGGGGGAGGTGGGAGTGGGCACTAGATATAAGGTGATGGAAGGGGAACTGATACTGAGTGATGGGCACATAATACGATGCATGAATGATGTGATGTGGACTTGTACATCTGTAAACTGTCTAATTGTTACCAACCAATGTAACCTCATCAAATTTAACAATAAATTTTAAAAAAACAAACAGAAACAAAACAAAAAAAAAAAAAAATGTAAGGAATGACAATGATCCACACAATATTTAATGTCACCTGTAAGTCCCATGGTCTAGGAAATAAGCTGCCCTTCCAAAGATTTACAAAAGAGAAACTCTGTCCCTGAAACAAGAGTTAAGAGCTAAGAAAATCCTGTTTTACCCATAAAGAAACAGATAGATGGCAAGGACTCAATCATTAGTAGAATTAATGACCCATGCAGAAAACTTCAACTTAATTTCTAATATACATCACACTGTTACCCAGACCACTTTAAAAGACATTTGGAAAGTCAAACACAATATGACAAAATCCTCTCACTCAGACTACACAAATTCCGAACCTCTAGCAATCCAGATGTTTGGAATTAACATCTGTCTCTGTAGCATGTCACCCAAGTACAAGCATGTGATACTAGTATTTGCACAGACATCCTAAGCAGACAGTGTTCTTCCCTGGAAAAGCACTGATAGGACCATAAAGTGCTGCACAGAATGTAAGGAAATGATGTAACCAACCCAACACCAAAATTGTTCTTTCTCCCAGGGGCGGTGATCGCTGTGGGCTGCCTTGTCCTGTCTGGCTCGCCCAGAATCTCCTGGAACCAACCCTGCTAAAAGAGCTGGAGTAAAGATGAAGGTTTAGGGCTCAGGCAGAGAGCCAAGCTGTGGCCTACTTGAGGAGCACATCCATAACTTCAGTCTCAACAGTGCCAAGAAAACACAAACCACACTCTGAAGTAATAATCTCGAGATTCTTTGAAAATGCTCTGAACTTGGACTTCTACCTAAATCACACTAACTTCTTCCAACAATGAAGGTACATGCAGCTTTTATTTCACTGGATCCATTTGGATGAGGACTCAGGATGCCATGACAATCAAAGGTCCACAAATTGTCTTAGAAGTCGTTTGTATAACCAACATTTTCTTAGAGAGAATATTATTTAATCAAATACTAACACAAGCATAAATAATAACCTCACATGTAAAGTTTGTTAGGGCTAAGTTAGGTCTGTGAACACATATACACACAGACACACACACAGTCTCCCCCGTAGGTAATTTAAATGCCAAAACAACCAGTTCTTTGTCTTGGAAGAGATGTACTATCTTTAAAAGTGTTTTCTTTTCTTTCCTTTTTTTTTTAGCCAATCTATTTAATGTTATTTCCCAAATGATCAATTTCTATTTTCAAAACACACCTGAGTCTCCAGAGATGGGAAATATTTCATCTAAAAATGCACTAACCCTCCTAATCATCCCTAATTGACATATATCCTAGATACTAGGCTATTCCACAGTGAGTGAACATGGGCCCTGAAAACCCACTGATAACTTACTTGTTAAAAAAAGGTTCAATGAGTTTTGATCTGGCAGACACATGAATTTTTGGAGGACTAAGAAAAGAACCTAACAGAAAAGAAGCAAAGTGTTAGATACAGTGAAATAGGCAAAGCCTGAAAGTTCAGGCAAAAATACATTTAAATCAACAATATGGGTCAGCAAGGGTAAAAAGTACTCATGCGGGCCAAGTACCAAACCATAGGTACAAGTCAATGGTTCTTCCTATGTGTACTCTCAATCCCCCAACCCTAATCTCCTGTGACTTGGACCCCTCCCACTTCTACTTCTAACTGGGGAGTGGATCCCAGGGAAAGGGTGGATGGTAAAGGTCCACTCTACACCACCATGTGTCTGACAGAAACATGTAGACTGAGTACCTAGGTAGTCTGCCATGGAGATGAAGCATAGTCCTGTGATGTAAGCATCATAGCCTGCCTCGTGGAGCTGTTCAGAAGCTGTGTCATAACTTGGAAAACCTTCAGCACTTTCTAAAGAGAAAAAAGAAAAGAACAGTTTTCCCAAGGACATCACAAATCATGAAGACAGTTAAGCATATTGCTAGCATCAAATCCAAATTGCATTAGTATGTGCTGCAGAAGTAATCCTCATAAGCATTAAAGAGCTACCTACTTCTTACTTCTCTCCACAGAAACCCTTACAATATGAGATAACAGAGTCACTGACAACGAAGGCTTTGACCTAGACTGCAGCAAGGCCTCAGCTAGATGGCCAAAGACTTGATCACAGGCCGCTCCGTGGCACACTGGTGCTATTTATCATTCATAACTCACTCTGTGACAGTTCCTCTTCTGATAGTTTTCTAAGGTCACAAAAAGAAGAACCTCTCCTTACAGATAATGTAACGTCAGGACACAATAGAAATTCCAGAGTCATAATTAGGGGCGTGGACTTTGGAGTCCCCCTGCCTATGTCTGAATCTTTGCTCACTGCTTATTTGCTCTGCGATCCTGGGCAGGTCACTTTACCTCTGGGACTTCATTTTGGGAGAATGAAGATAATAATCACACCTCCCTCATTGTGTGTGTGTGAGAGAGAGAGAGGGGGGTTATTGTGAGGATCAAATGAGCTAATGTAAGTAAAGCTCTTGCACAGTGCTGGTTACAAGGTAAACGCTCAATAACTGTTATCTAGCAATACCCCAGGTAACTCTCCCAAACAGCAAAGGACTCCACTACTGACTGCTCATTTCAATATTGTCCTCTACCATGCTGCCAAGATTACCTATCTAAAGATCTGTAACTAACTAACTCCAAAAACATATCAGAACTTGCTATAATGCAGCCCTTGGACAAGAGACACCAGTTTATAATATGATCCTTTTGTCACATGAATATACACACAGATGCTGAGAGAATAACATGAGAAGAGTAACCTGCTTTAAAAGTATAATTCATATGTAATTATTTCTTAGAACCATTCTGGAAGTGAATATCAAAAACGTAACAAGAGAATCAAAGCATGAAGAGAAATTAACAATGAAAAGGCTGTAACTGTTTTTATATCAATGCAATACTCTTTAAGCAAGAATTATTTAACCTCCATAAATATTAAATATTAGACTTTAAAAAAATATTTTAATGATAGCCAATTAAGTAATAGCCTCTATTCTATAATACCACCAGCTGAAATGTAAATTTCCAAAATCAATTATTTCCATTATATTGTTATAGAAAGATCAGGTTTCTTTCCCTACCCCCACCCCTTTTCTTAATTCCTCTTTTGGACTATTACCCAGAAAGGGAAGCAAACAACTGCATTCTTGGCTACTGTGATACCTTTCATTATCAATTTCTGAACCCCTAGTCCTATTATTAATGGCTTCAGAAGTTTGCAAACTAGAGCTAATGGGAGGTCAAATATGGTACCTGCAGTACAATTGGACAAACAGGAACCAAGGAAGTAACACCTGGGAGGTTCGCCAATACCTGGCCAGGGGTCATGGCCAGACATGGCAAAATATCTCCGACCAGAGAAACCTTCTGCCCTCCTTCTGATTTCCCTCACCGCTGCGCCACTCCTAAGCCACCTCTGAAGGAAGCAGTGGTGGAAACGACTCTCCTTTCTCATCTGTAAACCCAGATCTTGGGCTTTCCTCAGACAATAAAGTATATTTTCATTCTAGTCCTAGCAATTAATCATCAGCTCTTTGTCTCTGCTTAAACAATGCACCATAGAAAAGGTTCTGGGAGAATTCCAAGCATTAGGAAATAAAAGCCCTGAAAGCTTAATTGCTAAACTTCTCAATGAACAGGCTACTCAATTCTATGAACATAAAATTGATGTAAGATTAGAAGGCCATTTTTATTTAGAAGACAGGAATTCAACACAGGGCACAAGTTAATTCAGCCAAAATCTATAAATGTGTAATACAGTTTCTAGAACAGTTTCACTTTTCTTCTACAATTTACATCAAGCCATAGATATCACAAAGAGTTTGGAGATTTTCATTTTATATTTTGCATTCTTACCAACTTTAGGAGGGTTGAAAGGTGGTTCTTTTAACCGCTTTTCCAATTCTGCAAGGGATGTGTTGTTAATGAGATCCTGCAAACCAGGAAGCAGAGAACTATGAGCCTTCATCATCTCAGTGCACTTATCAAAGAGGTTCACTGAATGTCATGACAAAGAAAATAAAAGAATCTAATACTGCCCCCTTGTGTTCTTTAAAGAAACACAGGAATCATCGTTTATTCCATGTGAAAGAGAAGCAAGCAGCAGGCTTAATTTTCACCACTTTTTAAATATAAAATATAAATATAAAATATAAAATGAACCTTAAAAAATAAATAAAAATAAATATTTATTTGATATTTATTTTATTGTTTTTGACAGCGAGGGAGACAGAGACAGAGAGAGAGAGACACAGAGAGAAGAAGGCAGGCCCAGAGCAATCTCACAGCTGTACATCATCAGTTTTCAACATGTTTTCATTCCACACAGGTGGGCGGGGGCCTCACAGGGTGGGAACTGGGCTGGGGGCCTCCCACATGGGAAGCACAACTCAGTTCAACATATGGGTCCACACAGGCCGAAGTCAGGACTGGATCCTTAGTCCCTGGGGCTTCAAAGTGAGTACTTAACCCGCTGAGCCATCTCGGTTTCCCCAAATAAATCTTAAAATAAAAAAATTTCCATTTCAAAAAATAAAGGGAAAAGAAACAAATCCACTACCCAAAGATAATCGCTATTCACATTTTGATATATCTATTTCTAGTATTTCTCCAATTTCTTTTTTTTTCTTTTTTTGATGTATTCCATAAATGACATTTAAATAGACAAGAAGTCCCAAGCTCTTAGTAGCAATTCAGAAAATTTCCAATATAGCTTATCAATGATAGTTCAAATTTTTAAAATACCTTAAAAGGTTGTGTACTGGCCATCAATTTAGTATCCAGGAGTCTAAAAACAAAAAAATAAGGTAAACAAAATGTGTATCATCATTCAAAATGTATAAATGAATAGCCTATTGTCTTAAAGGTGAACAGGAGAAACTAAGCACACTAACCACTGTGAGCCTAGCACTGGCATCCTTGCACATTAGACCAGAACCTGGTTCCCTCAGCCAGGGACTTGACCAAGAGACTGTGGGAGAGGCTGCCACTCTCAGAGCACAAGTTCTGGATTTGCTTGTCCCCCACAGGGTGTGAGCTATATCAATGTTAAGGGGAAGTCAAGCACCTTCATAGGTTTCTACATGGTTCACATACTGCTGTAGGTCTTACGTGCCAAGCCTTAATCCACCACCACCAGGTTTGTATGCTACATATTCCTGGAGGGTCAACATCTGCATTTGGTATTTCCCACTACTGTTGCTATTTCTACTATTCTGTTTCAGAGATTTCAATATTGAGAGAGAGACAGAGACACTAATATGAAAACTTTCTTTTCACATAAATGTGAGCACTAGATAAAAGGACAGAAATAACCTGGCTGAAAGAACTCCACTACCATGCCTGTCTCTCTTTAAAACAGGTCCTCAAATGCAGAGGCTTGCTCTGTAGGCTCCATGTGGCTGACATGATCTATCAGACACGTGACATGTGACATACCAGAACTAACTTGCAATATTAACTATGGAAAACACTTAACGGGTAAAAGCACTGACTTAAGAGTTGAGGGAAGGCTCTCTAGCCAGATAGTTCTTAACTGACTATAGAATACTCTCCACTGGATACATTCAACAATGAGGGATGTCCAGAAAAATTCCAGCCACAAATGCCTCTATTTTTCATATGATATGGCTGGATACTTTCCAGACAGCCCTTGTATGTCCAGCTATATATAGTCAACAATATCCAATGTTCAACCAAATACACTCAACTGGGCACTTCGCTGTGACGACATACAGGAAAGACAGAGCCAACTTAAGAAAACTTCACCAGTTCTTCAGGCAGCAAAACATGAGAGAGGAAAAAGGAGCTGCTGTCTATCTTCACTTTCAGTTCAAATTCTGATTTCTCATGGAATAACAAAACAATCATCAATTATAAATAAGAACAAATCATCACAAACTTGAAGCTATTAAACCATTTCCCAGTGTATATGAACAAGATTGTAATCACACGTCTTTAAATTACTTACTATAAACATATATGTATTGTGTACGCCTGTGCCGTGGTAAGTGTTTCAAATGAAAGGCCACCCCTCAAAGCTTACCTGGGGAAAACACATGCGGTCATCTCCTTAAACTCATTCAAGTCCTAAAAAACAAGAGAATGACTTGTGACAATTTAACACTCACAGTATTAAAAATATGTATGAACAGTTCTAGTTCCACAGGTCTCTTCTCAGACTATTATACTTCACACGGGCCCTTTAAACTAAACTGCTAGACCATTTCTAGTTAATAATAACCTTTTTAAACCTTCACAATTTCTTCACTCATTCGGAATCATATGACCTGATATAAAACCTTTTCAAAATCACACAGACAAATATAAGTATTTGATAGCCAAACTAGAAGGGGCAAAAAGGTTTCCATTATATGTAGAAAATTCAGTAATATTAATAACTATCATATAAATTCATTATTATAGTGGGGCTGGCAAAGTTATTTAAATAAAATGGTTTATACAGAAAATGGACATACTGTAAGCTAGGTTATACTTTTACTGGGAAAACCTTTGAAATATCAGTTAAAATGGCGACTAAAACACACTTTCCAATACACACACAATTTCTGCTTTAAGTACTCAGAAAATTGCTAAAGTGGCACCAATAGCAAGACAACATTGCCTAAATTAGATAATTCATTTCCCAAGTTTATTTTGATCAGAAAGTCTAAAGCTGAAATGAGATTGCTGTAATTTTGAATTAACTCGTGTATATACATAATTGCCACACTAGACAAACAGTCATACTCCTGACCCTTTGTAACTACATTTCTCTTCAGTGTTATTCATGCTTCATAGGAAACTGCCATTTCCAATTAGCTTTTCAAGCCTGTAAATACAAATTGTATTTAACCAGTTTGCAGTATTTATCAAGCTTTTCAATGGCTATCATTAAATTAATGGACAATACATAAACAAGTTATTTCAATGCTAACTCAACCAAAAATGCAATAAGGATTGTTTGTCATCTCTCAATACCATTACAAAACTTCACAAGCAAGAAAAAATTAGAACTATGGCTACTTGCAGTGCCAACAAGAGCGGAGTTCTAGACTAGCGCCTTCTAAAAGTTCATGAAGAAGTATCATGAGGATTCTTAAGAGACTCTCCCCTAACAGGCAGCTTCAAAATATGGATTCTTTAGTGAACTTTTAAATGCAAATTTTTGGTACTAGTATATGGAAAAGTTCTACTACTTTCAATAGGTGTTCTATTTACTCTCATCACTTCCTCCAAGGTCAAGGGAAGAAAATCACTTTTCTCCCTCTGATAATGGCAAAACACAACAAAGTAACTTACTCAGATTACCTTAATAATAAAGCAAAGGATGAAATCAATTATCCTAACTCATCCCCTACTCTGAAACAGTCACATGCTCTTTCTACTAGAATCTGATTCAAAACCAGTTTCGTTTAAGGTAATGTTTATTAAGTGCTTATGTACAAAGTACTATGCTAGGCACTTAGGCATAGAGAGTAACGAGGTCATACTCCTTGTCCAAGGAACTAATCACCTAAAAAGAGAAGGGGGATAATCTGTGAAGACAAAATTTATTCACCGTAACAGGTCCTCAGTTCTGTGGAAGTTCAGAGAAAGAAAAGGTCACCTCACGGGCAAGGCAGCAGGCACTGGGAAGAAAACTTCCCAAAAGAGGCATGAGCTGGACCTTGGTAAGACAAAGTTGTATACAGCAAACACTGAGAAAAGCTAGAGAATATCTGAGTCGGAGGAAATTATATACCAAGATCACAGACATGCAAAATGACAAAGCACTTCCCAGGGTACAAATGAGCCAGTCTGGCTGGGTGAGGAGAATAACGAGGGGCTAGACAACACGAGAAGGTTGGGACAGACCATAGAAAACGTGATACACTAGGCTAAAAAGAATCAACTGTATAGAAAAACAAAGAATGTGGGATTCATTCACAATTTTGAGTAGGGTCAGTGGTGTGAACAGAGCCATACACCAGAGATTATAAAACTGGCACAGTGGGAAGACACTCATTTGTTAAATCAATATTAAATGCCTCCTATGTGCCAAACTCTGGTGTCCAAAACACCTATAAACACAGTATTAAATATACTTTCCTCTTTCCTTACTGATAATTTCATTGCTTCTAAAGTCAAAAAGTCTTGAAAGAAGCTGCTATTTTGGTCTGGTTGGCCAATAAAAAGTAGTTTATCTGAAATAAACACTAGCTCTTTAGCATTACAACAATGCAAATTCACATCCATCATGTTTGTCTTGAGACTCACAAGCCTTTTGAGCCCCAGAAGGTGATCCAGTTGTCATGAAAAGCAGAGACAACCTAAAGGTTGCAGAAATAGGGTAGGGGACACAGAGCCACTGTGTTCAAGGCTGGGCCATGATAGACTTCTCCAAAGGAAAGAGATCAAGATGCTGATGAGGAGAAGCCAGAATGGCTCAGTGGGTTGAGCGCTCACTTTGCAGCCCCGGGGACCGAGGATCGAATCCCGGCCCCAGCCCGTGTGGATCCATATGCTGAATTGGGGAGTTCCCCCAGTTCAGTTCTCACTGGGGCGAGACCCCGGCCCAGTTCCTGCCCTGTGCAGTCCCACCCACCTGTGGAATGAAACTATGTGGAAAAACCAATGATGTGCAGCTATGGAGACTGTTCTGGGCCCTCCCTCTCTCTCTCTCTGTCTCTGACTCTGTATATCTCTCTCTCTCTGTCAAAAACAATAAATAAATCTTTTAAAAAAAAAAAAAGATGCTGATGAAACAATGGCCCCTAGGAAATGGGAAGTAACCGAGGCTTTGCAGATGTACAAATGAGCCTAAACTCCAAAGTACATATCTTCCAATCCAGTAGTATTAAAAGATTAATCTGGTGGCAGTTTGAAGCAGGGATTGGAAAACTATGAACTGTAGGCCAAATCTGGTCCACCACCTATTTTTTAAATAAAGGTTTATTGGAACAAAGCCATACCTACTTGTTAATGCATTCTATGGCAGTTTTCAGACTACAATAGCAGTATTGAGAGTTATGACAAAGGCTGTACAGCCCAGAAAGCCCAAAATATTTACTTCACTATTTGCCCCTTTATAAAAAGTTTGCCAACCAAAGGATGAGGTGAAGGTTTAAGTAAGACATGGAATCTTGCCTGGAGTTTACAAAATTTCAAATGAAAAATAAGCCCACTTGCAATTGAAATGAAAAGAATCCAGATGTGACAGAAAACATGAAGATAGAATTACAAGTATCAAGATTTTGTTTGAGCAGATAGATCTAGGGGACAGAGGAAAAGTCAAACCCATCTTGAGAATAGCGTTGGTGACTGTGTATCACTTATAGTAAAGGAATCAGGAGAAAAAAACTGGTTTAGAGATAGCAAGAAGGAAAGGAAGGTGGTGTGAAGGTGGTGTGAGTTACACATCTTGTTTAAAACATGCTCATTTTAAACACCACTAGTCTGAAGGACATCCAGGTAGAAACGTGTGGAGTCCAGCGTGAACTGTAGTAGACCAGATCTGAGGAGCCATCACAGCTGTAGACTATGATGTTGGTGTCTTCAGTTATAAAAGTGGGTGAGATCACTATAGAACAGAAAACACAGAGAAAAACTGAAGGAGAGGGGAGCACAAGTGAGAGGAGGCCACGTGCACAGTTGGGGAGCAGGGAGGAAGAGACAGGAGAGAAGCTGTTTCCCTGAGGACCCAGAGGCATTCATGCTTTGATGCACTGTGACAACTTGGCTCCCAGAATTAACACACCCCAGTCACCAGAGAACTTAAGGGAAGCAGCTTAGCAAGAGGTAATCAAGAGCTTTGTAGGAACTGATAAGCACCACTCACCTTCAATGGCCCTGCTGTGTCCCATGTACCCCACTAGAGACCACACCTGTGGCACAGGAAACCCCACCCAGCGCTAACTGAGCAAACCACTGGTATAAAGATGAAACACACCTTTAATCTTGCTCTGGCAATAGCAGATGACTGAAGATCCCTTAAAATGGCCTGTATGTACATTTCTTCAAAAATGTGCAACCAAGCACGTGGGACTCCCTCTGGGAGACTCTCTCTTTGGGAACATACTGTATACAAGGGGACAACACCCAAGTAGAGAGCACTTTCTCAGTAATCAGGAATCGCAAATTTTCAACACAGGCTGACAAGTCACTTACCGCAGGCAGAGGGCAGTAGAACTGATGGACTGTATGCATGACATCCAAGAGCATATTGTGTCCAATAACAAGTTTTCCCTAAAGAAAGATAAGGTACAAAAGGATAGTGGGGCTTGAGAGTAAAATGGGTGGCTTGGATTCCATGACAATTTTGCACTAAATTTACTTTTCCACATTAAAAAAAAATTATAAATATATGCAAATAAGTAAATTAGGGCTGGCTTAATTTCTCTTAAATTTGGGGGTGTTGAATCCAGAATGCAAAATAAAAGCTCCAAATCCTTTTGATTTCACTGATCTTTTTCTCTGATTTTTATTAATCTTGCCACCACAAGAATCAAAAGCTGTAAAATTCTGATGGAAAAGCTCAGTTAAAAGGGTAAAATCTGAAACGATTAAGTTCCTTGAACTATCAAATAATATGTGAACAAACTCCAAATATCTATTTTAGAAAAGCACTCTTTAAAACAATTCATTTATTTTTAAAAGAAACATTCGTAACAGTGTTAAGAGGTAAAAATAACTAATTTCTAATTATATTAGTTTAAAGAAACAAAAAAATTATGGTGTCATACCAAGAGCATTGTAACAACAGTCTTTGAAATTCTTAACCTCTTCCTCCATATCAGGTAAACATTCTAAGTGTGACAAAATGATTAATCTGCAATGATAAGCTAGGCATTCACCCTAAATGTTATGTTCAGGAATCTAGTTAAAAAGAAAAAGTCTGGTTCACTTACCGAATTAGCAAGGGCATGAATGACTCTGGAAAATCCCACAGCATCATTCAGTTCTTCCTAATTTAAAGAAATAAACCAAGAAAGGGAAAAAAAAAGAAAAAAAAATCTATTTACATACATATATTCTTTACCTAAATGGACTAAAACCTAGTGACAAAAAAAACACCAAAATCTTATATCGACTTAGCATTATTTTCACATGCTTCATACCTAGTGTCCCAAATCGCACGTGAAATGATTTGTTATTCCTTTTTTCTGTTTTAGAAAGTGGAATGAGCAGGTGGCAAATTATCCATTAGTTACTAATATAACAATACCTAGGATTTTTTCATCATTTCACACCATTTGTTGAAACTTCAAAGCCCATCAGGCTGTCTTAAAAATACAACTTTTAAAAGCTGCCACCTGCTGGCCAAATTCAGTACTGCATTAAATTCTGAGGAAATCCATCTGGCATTTGATTAATCAAATCAGGCATTCTCATAATTCCTGACTTCTTTCCTTGTCAATACATTCTTTTTTTTTTCAAATATATTTTTATTTATTTATTTTTGACAGAGAGAGAGAGATAGATACAGAGACAGAGAGAGAACTGAACTGGGGGAGCTCCCAGTTCAGCATATGGGTCCGCACAGGCCGGGGCCGGGATTCGATCCCTAGTCCCCGGCGCTGCAAAGTGAGCGCTTAACCCATTGAGCCATCCCGGCTTCCCCAATACATTCTTATAAAATTTATATAGCACAGCCCTCTGAGACTCATCCACACTCAG
>PVKE010047670.1:0-11838 GCA_004027555.1 Craseonycteris thonglongyai | reverse complement strand
AATGCACAGTCACTGTCCGTTAGGGGTGGTTCTGATTCTGGCTGCAGCGAATGCACAGTCACTGTCCGTTAGGGGTGGTTCTGATTCTGGCTGCAGCGAATGCACAGTCACTGTCCGTTAGGGGTGGTTCTGATTCTGGCTGCAGCGAATGCACAGTCACTGTCCGTTAGTGGTGGTCCTGATTCTGGCTGCAGCAAATACACAGTCACTGTCCGTTAGGGGTGGTTCTGATTCTGGCTGCAGCGAATGCACAGTCGCTGTCCGTTAGGGGTGGTTCTGATTCTGGCTGCAGCAAATGCACAGTCACTGTCCGTTAGGGGTGGTTCTGATTCTGGCTGCAGCGAATGCACAGTCGCTGTCCGTTAGGGATGGTTCTGATTCTGGCTGCAGCAAATGCACAGTCACTGTCCGTTAGGGGTGGTTCTGATTCTGGCTGCAGCAAATGCACAGTCGCTGTCCATTAGGGGTGGTTCTGATTGCAGCTGCTGCAAATGCACAGTCGCTGTCTGTTAGCACTGGTCCTGATTCTGGCTGCAGCGAATGCACTTGTGGGAGCTCAGAGTGTCCGATGATGATGCCGATGGCACAGATGCCAGCGTCCTCTGGGGAGGGAGTGACGAGGAATGGCTGAGAGGAGTCTGGGGGGGTCGTGCGGCCATGGGGCGTGGCTAGAGGAAGAGTGGGGGGCATGCCCTGGCCCCTGAGCCCTCCTCCTCCCTAGAGGGACAGGCAACCCATTTGGGGGGGGTGGGTGCTTGGGGTGAGGTGGTGGTGCCGAAGCAGGTGCTACTTTTACTGTAAAAGGGGTGACAGCAAAGTGGAAGCCAGTGCAGGGCTGGGCTTGCTGCCATGGAGGACAGAACAGCTCCCCGCATTTGTTGTAAGGACATGTGTCAGAGACCCAGAGATGGCAAGGCAGACAGAGAGATAGCGGAGGGGGCTGAGGGGAGATGCCAAGGGTGGGGTGGGTGTTGGGGCCGACACCCAGCCTGCCCCTGGGGCGCCTCGTGCTTGGCTAGTTAGAAAACAGGCTGTGACAGCTTCTCCTGGGTCACAGTTCAGTCCACCCCACGGACCTGCAGAGCAGGAAGGACACTACAGTGAGTGACAGGCCAGTCACTTGTGTGGGCCCCGAAGACACGCCCTTGGCTCCTGTGTTCCCTGGGGGAAGCAGTATCGCACCAGAAAGAACACGCAGCTGATTAATCTTTAAATCTCCTTGGATCCCTTAGCAAGCAACCCGCTGGGAATTCCTTGAGCCCAGCCGTGAAATGTGATCCTTTAACAAAGGTTTAACAGACTCACAGTGAAGAGACCCAAATGCTTTTCATCATCTGAAAGAAAAACACGAGAATAAGATAAGGATGTTTTCATTTACGGGTCAAAAGTCATATTTAACACAAATAATCTGTTTTGCTGGGACTACATCCTTGAGAACACATTGTGTGTGTATGCATGTGTGTGCACACGTGTGCACATGGGGCTCGGTTCTGATTTTCTTAAATGTCAGCAGAATGACAGAAGAGTATCCAGCACACCTCCACGAACCCGGCTGACCAGTATGGGGCAGCTGCCAGAGCCGGGGTGCACTGACTCCTGCCCCTCAAAACATCTGGATGCCCATGGGGACACCCAGATGCCCCCCCAAACACCCAGATGCCCACAGGGCCACCTGGATGCCCACAGGGACACCCAGATGCCCATGGGGACACCCAGATGCCCACGGGGACACCCAGATTCCCATGGGGACACCCAGATGCCCACAGGGGCACCTGGATGCCCACGGAGACACCCATATGCCCCCCCAAACACCCGGATGCCCACAGGGACACCTGGATGCCCACAGGGACACCCAGATGCCCACAGGGACACCAGGATGCCCACAGGGATGCCCAGATGCCCACAGGGACACCCGGATGCCCACAGGGACACCTGGATGCCCACAGGGACACCTGGATGCCCACAGGGATGCCCAGATGCCCACAGGGATGCCCGGATGCCCACAGGGACACCCGGATGCCCACAGGGACACCCAGACACTTTTGGGGACTGACACCACACCAGAGGGGTTCATGGGAGTCGGCCTGATGGAGACGGGGCTTCCAAACCAGGCCCGGGTGATGGATGCAAAGATGCAGAAGCAGCCGGGCTAGAGCCAGACGCCCTGAGACAGCCTGGCAGGGGGTCCTGGCACCGGGCACTGCCTGCGACTTCTCCCACAACGTGGGCCCTTCTGTGACGCGGGCACTGGAACTACCGCACTCAGTGAAAGGAGCGGTACAGCATAGAAATGTTTTTAGAGAAATGGCAAAGCAAAAACACCAGACAGAAGTCATAATGCAGCTCCGTAGAGCTGCCCCGGGGGTGCCCGCCTCCGCCCGCGCCCTCCCCCTCCGCCCACGACTCAACGTGAAGACGAGGAGGATGAAGAGCTTCACCATGACCCCCTCCCACCCAGTGAGCAGTAACTAATCATCGTGCCGCAGAGGGAATGAACCCACCTGTCGTGTGTGTGTCTGTGGGAGAACCTGGTAACGGTGACAAGACTATGCGAGACGTTTTCGGGTCGTCATCGCCTAAGTGTTCATCGTGGGGAACAGGTGCGCGAGGCTGGATGGGGCGCCGGTGTCTCCTTACATAGTCCCCCCAAGACTGATAACGTGAGCGTCTCCTTACTGTGTATCTCGTTGCTGTTACAGAATTGCTTTGCTGACAGGGCCCCTCCCTCCCTGGTAAGTGGAGACACTGTGCCGGCCTATCGTCACAGGGAAGTGGTTTTCTCCCAATGTGACAATGTTTCCAGTCCCGTAGTAGGGACGTGACCGTAATGCTATCGGCTGTAGCGGCCTCATGATGGTTCATTTATGAGTGGAGAGGCCAGGCTGCCATGAAGCAACCATGTCGATAACACCGGGCGGCCGTAGAGCGATCGCCTAGCTGCTTCTCATTATAAATGCATGAATCACAGTTCCTGTAAATAAGTACGAATTGCTTTTCCACATTATCTCTTTATTTTGGATGTCTAGTGTTAGTAATATGCATAACGCCTACAGTGTTTTGGATCATAGAAGACAATATGGTGTAGGCACCACAGACGGGCGATCTATCTTGCAAACGGACGACCCGAACTTAGAGATATTGATATAGACTGCACAGTACTCTAAATGCATTTTATCTTCCCTATGGTTTTATTAATGCCATTCCCTTTCCTCTAGCTTCCTTTATTGTAAGAATAGATATGTAATCCATATACGAGTAACATGCTAATGGACTGTTTGTGTTGTATCAGTAAGGCTGCCCGTCGGTGGTCGGCTGTTAGTAGTTAAATTTGGGGGGAGTCAAAAGTTTTACATGGATTTCCAAGTGTGTGGGGGGTTGGTGTCCCTAACCCTCCCCAGGTTGTTCAAAAATATGTGTTTGTACTACATATATAGATAGATAGATAGATAGATATAGATGAATGACAGAGATATAGATAGATAGATAGAGGAGAGAGGGAGAGGAGATATATGAGTATATAGGGAGATTGCACATATATGGGAAATATGGAGATCGAATCTTTTTCTACATATGACACACTTAACACATACATTGTACACACACACAGAAGTGCACTGTGTATCACAAATAGCTTGGCTTGTTGGTGTGGTTCTCTGCAGGACACCCACTGTTACAACCACCATTAACTAAGTGCCCTACTTCATTCAGGCGCCACTCCTTCCCCCCAATGTCCTTCTCTGTCCCCAGATCCCACCCCGGACCCCACCCCAGGCCCCACCCCAGATCCCACCCCGACCCCACCCCGGGCCCCACCCCGGACCCCACCCCGGGCCCCACCCCAGATCCCACCCCGACCCCACCCCGGGCCCCACCCCGGACAGCACCCCGGGCCCCACCCCGGACAGCACGCGCCTCTGGGCCTCACGTCCGTGGCCTCCTGGTCTGTGGCGGTGTCTGCGCCCGTGCAGGGGACACGCACTGGTCACTGTGCAGCGTGGCCGCTTCCCTCGGGGCGCGTCTGGGGTGATGGTTTTCCATCACGGCCGATGTAGGGGCCACGCTGTGGACGGGACTCACCGCTGATGGTATCCCATCAACCCCCTGCCAAGGTCAAGTTCGCAGGGGTCTCCGCCGACCCGGGACTCTGTTTAACCCCTTTCCACCCTGTTTTCTTCGGAAGCAAGTTGCTCAGAGCAGCCTGCACTTCGGTTAGCACGTCCGCGTGCGTGCAAAGGCGTGTCGTGTAAATTACCTGGACTTGCTCTACGTGGAAGGTGGGCGCTGCGTGCACATCCGCGTGCGTGCAAAGGCGTGTTATGCAAATTACCTGGACTTGCTCTACGTGGAAGGTGGGTGCTGCGTGCACGTCCACGTGCGTGAAAAGGCGTGTTATGCAAATTACCTGGACTTGCTCTGGAAGGGGGGCCTCCTCCCTCCCATGGATTTATTTATGCAGCTGTTCATTTATTTATGTTGCCACAGGTGCACAGGCATGTGTTTCACACGTTGTGTTAGGATCCGTACGACTTCACTCTGTTGCTCAGTTTGTTCCAGCTTTGGTCACTGGGAGTCCTTCAGTTGGCTCCTGTGTCCTGTTGATGGTCCCCGTCTTTTTGACTTTTGGGCATGTCCTTCCTTTCTGGCCCCTCCCAAGTGCTCCAGGCTCCTCTTGCTTGTGTCCCCCGCACCCCCGGCCCCCGGCCAGCTGCCCTTGAACCAGCCATTTCTCCCAGGAGCCTGGCTCCCTCTGCTGGAGCTGGTGTGAGAGACCAAGCTCTGAGGCTGTGTGTGCTTGTTGTCACTGGGATGTCACTGCTTCCTGGCCTCCTCAGGGGACGGAACCGGGAAGTATGTGACAGGTTCCTAACGGGCACGCGCACACACATCTGCATTCTTTCATCCGGGTCCACATGACCCTAAACAGGGATCTCTTGTTATATTAACTTCGAGTAGTTTTTTGCTTTTTTATCTTAGTTATGTTATTCCTCCTTTATCAATGGCAGCCCTCGTCTACGGCCTTTGAAGTTGCTGAACTATTTGAGGATGAGCAGTAGCCACACGTCAACCCTCACACAGCGTCGTTGCGTTCTCGGAGCAGAACCAGCGTGCATGCGTTTGGCAGCCGGGACCAGCTGCGCGGGGCAGGGGTTGTGCAGAGCCTGAGCCGTGTCCCCCTGTGTCCCCTGCCCCTCTGACAATCACGCCGAGGGGCAGGAGCTGAGGGCGCCCCGCCGAGACCTGGGCAACAACGGGGGTCCCTCTAACAGGAGTGATGCGTCAGCTCGTTAAAACAGCTGGGTCCCCCCTGGCCAGACGTACGAGGTCTGGTGGCGGGAGAAGGTGGGCGGCTGTGGACCGCTCTCTCTGGGAAGAAGATGAGCTCAGGGCTTGCGTAACGCGGCCATGCAGCCGTTTGGCGATGGCCACTTCGGGCCCGTCCTCGGGGGGCTGGCCACGGCAGCAGGACCCTGTGAGCAGCGTCTACAGGCCGCTCCGGGGGAATTTGCAGCCGGGCTTCTGGTTGCTGCCTCCCTGGCAGAGCCCCAGAGAGGAACCGTGCCTTGTCAATCACACTTTGCAGGAGTCCCTGGGCCATTAAGCATCCCTCTGCTAATCACCTGTGCAGACCAAGGAGCTCAGCGGGGTGACAGGCCTGTCCCCACCCCCTGTGGCCCCTGATCTGTGTGCAGCCCCCGTGTTTTACGGGGTTACGGGAGCCGGGCTATTCCTCCTGCTGGTTCATTACCAGCGGCAGCTCAGCTCACAGTGACCTGATTTAAGGGCGATGGATGGAGGGCAGATTATCATGTGCAGCAGCTCAGGGGACCTCTGAGGACTGTGACGCGGGGACCTGTGACAGGCAGGCGGTCCCCAAACGCCGTTACGGAAGATCATTCTGAAGGCACGGGGAGTCTTTCCAATGCGTGGAGGTAGGAGAAGTCCTGTCACCGGGAAGACATAGCTAAAAATTAAAATATCACCTAACTATTTTCGGAGCCCCAAGCAGCGAGGAGATGCCAGGCAGCGGTGCAGCGGGAGCAGGAAATATCACAGCTGAGAGTTTCAAGGTCCAAAGGTGCCTTCTGCTCAAATGTCACATGGCGGAGACTGTTTTCATGAACGTCAGCACGCGCTCAGCCTGCCTGCGCGGTGGCAGGTCCCCCGCGGGGCTCGGGGGCTCGGAGGCTCAGGGGTACATCCCCCGCGGGCAGTGCGCTTGGCGGCCCCTCCCTGGCACGGCCGAGGCTCCAGGCCCTGCGGGGGTGCAGCCTGGCACCACGCTGGCCACCAGGAGACACAGCCCAGCCCCAGGGGTCACGGAGCACCAGGCAGACACAGTTCCTATGTCGCACGCTGACTGGCAGGTTTCAGTGTTAGTGCCAAGGAGGGAAGACTCGCAGGACTGGGCCGGCGGGCAGGGCCGGGCTGGGCAGGGGGTGTGCTGGGTAGCTGAGGGTGGCATCAGGAAGTCCTCTCTGGGCCGAGGTCCCCATCGTGGGCAGGGATGGGAGAAAGAAACACAGACAAACAGCATGTGCCAAGGGCCCGTGGTGAGCAGAGGGTCAGAGGGAGGCTGGTTGCCTCGCAGCCCAGAGCACAAGCCGCGCCGCTGGGAGCCGGTGCCGGGTGGGTCCTGCCCAGACGGTGAGAAAATGGTGGCGAGGTCGCCCCATCCACGTTTTTAAATCAGTTGTATTTAAAGTCAGGTCATTGATGGAAAATTTCAAATCAACTATAGTTTTGAAATTAATTTCATTTTCACTTTCATATGTGGTAAGCTTGGTTGAGGGTTTAATCAAAACGTAAAAGAATTCAATTATTAAAAAAAAAAACAAAACCCAAAAAACAAAACTCTGAGTTTTGGGCTACTCAAGGGGATAGAAAAATCTCATTTAAAATATCCAACTTTAATCATGTAAAATCAGAGTAGTCCAGTAAATAAGAACCATATTGAGCAGCTGCAGTATATTTTTAAATTTTATTGTCATGAAACATTCTATATATTTAGTCTAAAGAAGCTTGGGGGACATACTCGTGGGAGACTTTGGAAAAAGCCCTCTCTTTACCTGAAGGTTCTAGAAGCTGCGCCCAGACCCAGGCTCCGGGGCTGCTCCGGTCCTGTGCGCGGGGGACGCTTTCCAGGATAGGAAGGCGAACAAAGCGCAGAACGTTCCACAGAAAGAAAACATCCCGAGCCCTTTGGGAACGCGGGAGTCGTCGAACGCAGGGAAGGAAGACTTGGGCCGTAGTCGGCTTTCTGTTTTAGCAGATTTGAGAGGCTTGGCTTTTAAACGCTGTGCTGTGGGGACGACCCCGTCCAGCCCCCAGATGGCCGCGTGGACGCCCGGCTCGCTCAGGCTTCCGGGGGATCCTGCCACGTAGACTGAGGAGAAAACCGGGGCTGGAAACAGGCTGCAGCCGAGCTCGGCAGAAGCGCCAAGGCGCCCGCCGTGCCTGACCCGAGCCCGGCCGGCCTCTCCCGCTACGGGTGCCGGCGCAGAGCGTCAGTGCAGACGGGGACGGCTTGGAACCCAGTTCCCGTGCCGTCCAAGGGCGAGGCCGCTGCAGAAGCGGAGGTGTCCAGTCGGGAGAGGGCGCTGCCCCCTGAAACCCCCACCCGCCACCAGGGCAGGGGCAGCCTGGGAGGGGGGCAGGACAGAGAGAGGCGGCCGTAAGGTGCCCCAAACGTGCCTGGTGAGAGGAACTGGTCCCCTGTGATCACGGCAGAGGGGTGGGGGTCAGAGCAGTTGCCGGGTGCCCTGCAGCGACACTCCCCCCACCGAGGGCATCTGCACACGCAAGCCCCCTCTTTCAGCTCATCTAACTGCAGCACAAACCACAGAGCCGGCAGACACCCGTCCACGGGGGATACGCAGTGCGTGCGGCCTGCCGGTGCCTACATTTTGGAAACACTGTCAAAAGTAAATAAATGCTTCCCTTTGGGGGAAGCTCACCCCAAACCTTTACCAGCTGACACTGCGCGCTCCTGAGAGGCCGGCCTGTGAGGCGTCTCCCGGCTTTACGGGGCCACAGGACACTTTCTCCTCCGAGGCATCTCCCGGGACTGGTGTGTCAGAGAACACACGTCGGGAAATACAGTCTCACGCTAATTTTAGCCGCAGCGCAACAAGAAAACAGAGCGGCTTACACACAAACACAGAGTGGGCCGTCTTCTGCGTGACTGCTCGGGAAGTGGGTGCTCAGAGGCAGGCTGGGGGGAGGGAGGCCCCGGGGTGGCTGCCATGTGACCCCCGTGAGAAGGGCAGGTGGCAGGACCGGGCAGGGGGGACGTGAGCCGTCCAGGAGGCATTTGCCAGAGGCCTCAGGCCATCACCGGGCCCCAGTGCTGGGCACCTGTCAGAGCGGGGCCAGTGTCCTTCCCGGTTCTGCACGACCCCGTCGCAGGTCACCGCAGGGCTCCCCCGGCCACCAGGGAGGGGGCCTCGTGGCTGCCCCCAGCTGCCCAGCCCCGGGAAAGTGGTTCCCAGGAAACAGGAGGCAGAGGCGGACTTGCAGGAGGTAGGTTGGGGGTGCTCTGGCGGCACCCCCGGGAGGAAAGGCAGGTGGGCAGCCGGGCTGGCTGTGGCTGAGCTGTCCCTGCCCAGAGGCCCGGCAGGGGAGCCAGCTGTCCCCAGGGGAAAGCCCGGCCGTGGGCACTGAGGCTCCTGTGTCTGAGGGTGTTTCCGGGGGAGGACAGGCTGGGAGCTGGGGCCACGCTGCTGGGGGCTGGGGGGAGGGGTGACCAGGTTGTGAAAGGACAGGATGTGCGTGATGCTTCACGGCACCCACCACCGCGGCTCCCATGCACACATACACAGCACACACACCATGCAACATGCACATAAGTGCACACCTACACGTGCACACGTGTGTACACATGCACACATGCATATACACACACACATGCACGCAGAGATGCAAACATGGGCACACACACAAACTCACATGAGCACACATACACATAGAGCACACATACACATAAATGCACACCTACATGCGCGACCTACAGAGGCATGTGTGTGCAGAGGCCCACAAATAAATCACATGCACAAACACATGTGCACACATGTGCATACACACGGCTCGGTGGGGGCGGGCTGCCAGGTCTGGTCCCCACGGCAGCAGTGCCCGTTCTGGGTGCTAAGCCCGGAATCTCCCCACGTTAACCTGCGGAGGAGCCGGCAGAACCGCGGACTCTCCCGAAGTGGGCGAGGTGGCACCTCTGTCACTGTGACACGCTGACAAGTTTGCTGAGCGCCGACACCGCAATCATCCCTTCATGGAAGGACATTATCTGCTCTGGGGAATCTCGTCAAATGCTTTGCCTGCGCCTCAGCCTGCAGACCCCGTGCGGAGACAGCTGCCTCGAGGCAGAGGTGCTGAGACGGAGGGCTGAGGGGTGCAGGACGGGACCCCCGAGCTCAGCCGAGGGGGCCGGCCACGCACCCTCCCTGGGGGACCGTGCCCATGTGCTCCCGGGAGCACGCGCCATGAACAGGCAGCTAATAACCCACTAGGCGCCTGTCGGGACGATTCAGATCATGCTACTTGTGAACCTCAGGGCGCAGGTGCCGCTCATCTCATGGGTTTGACATTTCCCGGGGGGAACTGGTGCCCGCACGTCTCCTGGGAGACCTTACGTCACAACCTCTGCACTAAAGAACACACGAAAGTGCAGACCCCTCCCGTGCGGGCCCCAGTGCGGTGCGCGGGATGTGCACTGCACGTCTCCACGCGGGAAAACCCTCTGCACTGTTACAGCGGGGCCTCTGGCTGGCGCAGGCGACCGCCCGGCCTTGCCGCTGAGCGCCGCGACCCCGAGCGGCAGGAGGAAGCTCTGGGCCCAGCCTCCGGGGCGCACGGAGTCGGGTCGTGCTGAGCGATGCTCACCTGCGGCTCCCTCCTGCGATGCGCTCGGCGCTGTTCCGGGTCCAAATCACTGAGGCGGGGCCTGGCTACAGAACCGCACGCTCGTGAGAGGATGACGGACGCATCAGGCTGTAGGACAACCGTCCCAAGAACCCCCACTCCATCCTCCTAGAACGTTCCGGTGCTTGGACGCAGACAACAGACAGAAAAGGGAGGCGAGCTGCGGTCCGTGAGGTGGGAAAGCTACGGGGCAAACCGAGCAGATGTGAGGAGGGCGAGCCCCGGGCCCACCTGTGCACAGGAAGGGCTCTGCCCCAGGCGGCTGACCGCCCGGCAATTCAAGGGACGGCAAGAGGCCACGCGGAGCGGAACCAGTGGTGGGAGCGCGACGTCGGGGGGTGGGTGGCACCAGTGCGGGCTGAGCAGGGCCCCCCGGCCATCGGAAAGGCCTCGGCTTCACTCTGAGCAAGACAGGCCCCCTGAAAGCCCCCAGGGCCCCCGAAAGCAGGTGGACAGGCTTCCACCTGGGTGCTCTGATGCACAGGAGATCCGGAGAGGACAGGCAGCCCGCCCGCGCCGCTCCCAGCTCGCCCTCCCTCCTCTGGGAACAAGCAGGTGGCAGCTTCAGAGACGACGAGCTTTTATCCAGAGAGGAGTCCCCTCCAGCAAGGACAACCGCAGTTTGGCTCTTTGAGATTTATGGACAATAAAGAGTCTCATGCACATAAAGAAATGCTCACGGTGGCCACGCGGGGCGTCCAGCCTCGGAGCACGCAGACGCCACACGGCCTGCTATCCCGGCTGCCTTTTAACGGCCGGGTGAGTGGCTGGTGTCGGTGGGGAGAATCTACGGGCATCATCACTCACTCACTGGGACGCGCTCACGGGGGGACAACTGCAGGCTCTGGAGAGAGCCCGGCTTCACGGAACAGCCCAGAGCCTGTGGGAAAACTGTTTGCAAGCAGCAGGCCTCCGGAGAGCCACAGATCCTCGGTGACAGCGGGCACGGAGCTTTCCTGGCGGGTGACCAGCGTGCCTGACACTGAGATGCAGACCGAGCTCCCGTGTGAACCGCCGCCGAGGCCCAGGCCCCAGCGTCCGTCAGGGTGTGCCCGCGTGCCTCCTGGCCACCGAGCGAAGTCCCGGCCACTCGGGGGGCCAAGGACGGTCCTTCCCCTCCGCGGTGGGGGGCAGGGGATGCTTTGGAGGGAAGGAAGAGCTCAGGGCTCTTACCCTCAGGTTGTAACGTACGTGGCAATGACCTGGGCCGTTCAAACGCACACTCTGCCCCCAGAGCCCGGGGCAGGGCCAGGCCTGTGTGTCCTAAGGATTCTGATGCCACGGGTCGTGGGCGCCCTGTGAAAAGTGCCGCCTGAGGGGAGGCTGGGAGGGGACAGTCCTCTCTGGATGCGCTTTCTAGACGCCCAAGGGCTGCCTCCTGTCAAGGGAACCAGGGGCCTCAGGCTCACGGGCCAGGGGCTGCTGCAGGCTGAACAGAACGCGACGGGAGGCCTCTGGGGGCTGCAGGCGGCCGGAGCGGCCCCGGGGCTACAGGCCGGCAGCGAACCCCGAAAAGGCTTCCGCGAGGCCTCGGCGACCAGGGCCCTGCTGGGCTGTGCCGGCCTCGGCAGCTCGCTCGTCTCCCGCACGCACACCGACCCGCGGCGTGAGCGTGCGTGGGGCGTGACTGCGCGTGCGTGGGGCTGTGTGAGCACAGGTCCCCTCCCACTGGGCCCCCTCCTATGGGGGCCTTTCCCTGGGGAGCCTGTCCCACGGGAGCCTGTCCCACGGGGGCCTCTCTCACAGGGGCGTCTCCCACGGGGGCCTCTCCCACGGGAGCCTGTCCCATGGGGGCCTCTCTCACAGGGGCGTCTCCCACGGGGGTCTCTCCCACGGGGGTCTCTCCCACGGGAGCCTGTCCCACGGGAGCCTGTCCCACGGGGGCCTCTCTCACAGGGGCGTCTCCCA
>PVKE010047669.1:0-11847 GCA_004027555.1 Craseonycteris thonglongyai | reverse complement strand
TCAGTGCATAGTTATTTCTATTTTACTTTTTGACAGATAGAGAGAGAGACAGAGACAGAGACAGTTAGAGAACCGAACTGTGGGAACTCCCCAGTTCAGCATGTGGGTCCTGCCTGGGCCGGAGCCGGGATTCGATCCTCGGTCCTCATGGCCTCAAAGCGAGCGCTCAACCCGCTGAGCCGTCCCGGCTTTCCCCGATTATTTTGTCTTAAAAGAACAGTTTTCAAGTTTCAAAATTTATGCTCTGATTTATATTATGTTGCAACTTTAAAACCATATTTGCTTCATACAGAGAATATTTTCCCAGGTAAAGAAATAAAATACTATTTCCTGTTTACATGGATAATGATGCTTAGAATTTCCTAATTATTTTTCCTATCTGGTATGAACTGTTTATTTATTTTTTCTTTTTCTTTTTTAAAAATATAGATCCTAAAATGTTATAGGAGGGTAAACCTCTTCTTATCATTTTCTGACTGCATCTATATCACATATATATTCTTACGTACTCATACATGTTCAAGTTGACTTCATTAAGGGAATCAACAATTGACTTGATTACTATTAATAAATGTTCACCCTGTACTGTGATCACAACACTCAAAGTAAAGCACATCTGACTTATTTTGGTCATGTGTTCTTTGTTAGTTGTGTAATTGTGGACCAGTCAGTTAAAAGACTTGCCCTGAAAATGCCCAGCCTCCTGATTTGGAGACCATTACAGCTCGCCATTGAGCCTATTTCTTATTCATCATCAGCTGTGGTGCAAAACGCCATGCTGAAAGGACGTTTATGTGAAAATTTGCTAATGATGAGAGAAATAGAGATGAGAGAGATGGAATTGGGAACATGAAAAATAGAAATTTTAAATACTGAGGCTTTCAGAATGAATGAATGAATTAGGGCTTGTAAAAATGGACCCCTGCTAATGGACTCCAAGTGTGGTACAGTATACACAGATCAGTAGTTGTACTTTTTTAGCTGTATTTATACACACATCCTGTTTTCCTCTGGAACACTGAGCAGATTTTTTTAAGGCAATGGACTGGATGGTGCTGCAGTCACCCCTCCCCCCATTTCTTACACTTGGCTTGGGGCTCCCTGGGTGCCTGTGGTTAAGTGCCCTAAGAGCTGCTGATTATTGTGATTTCATTTAACCAGCTCGACACATTCGTTACTTTTCAATTTTTGATGTCAGTCCTAATGTGTTGAGGCAAACACATTGGAACTTGTCAAGATTCTCCAAATAGCTTCGTTGTGCTGGAGAAATCACACCAGTGACAGGCCCTCCTCTCCATCTCCTGGGAGCTTTTATGCAAGTGCTATGCCCCCTACTGTCCCCATCACTGTCTCATAGAACAACTGACATTTACAGCCAGAGCTCAGATACCAAAAACACTTATTATTTTTTTTTAAATTTTGTTCCTCTCTCTATTTCTCCCTCATTCCATTTAAATGCTGAATGTAATAAAGTTGCCAAAACTCTCCCTCCATTGGAGTGAAAACCATTCATTTGTCATCTCAATTTAAGATTCCTGACTCCAAATAGAAGAATATTCTCTGTGGACGTAATGGGACATTTAGCAATTCATTCATTTTCTTCACATGCTACTTATTTAGGCGCTCAGCAGTTGGCGGCTTTGATGTGGAGTGGTGAAATTATAAAGACATTACATATCATAAAAATATAAATGAAAGAAAACACACACCCTTTTTTATATCAGGCTAAATTGACTGCTGTCATATTAAGGGTATTTTGTTTTATAAATTATACCCGTTTCAAGGTATTCCCTTGAGTGAGTCACTCCATTGTCTTTTATTTCCTTTGCCTTTTTTTTTTTTAACAAAATAGGCTTTTTCTTTCTAATACATTGATGTAAAGAACTATAAAGGGCTCAAATATAGAAATTAATGTTTCCAATAGCAAACTTGACCTAGGACTTGCACTATTGGGCCAGCAAGGCAGTCACGGTATGCATAATCTGCCAATTCTAACTTACATCATTACATATTGGACATAACAAAAGGACTTTGGAATAAAACTAGATTCATGAATTATATTCCTCAACATTCAGCTTTCTCAAAAAGTTCCACAAGTATGAATACTTGTCTTAATCTATGTGGAGGGCTATGACAAAATAACACAGATTAGTTTGTAAACAACAGAAATTTTCCCTCACAGTTCTGGAGACTGGAAGGACAAGATCAGGGTGTCAGCATTGTTGGGTGAGAGCCCTTTTCCTTGGATCCCCAAATAGAACCTCTGTCAACACTCTTTTATAAGGATGTGAATTCTATTCATTGAGCTCACCCTCATGAGTGAATCAGCTCCCAAAGACTCCACCTCCTAAGACCATCACCTTGGGGTTAAGGTTTCTGACATATGAATTTTGGAGGAACATGAACATTCATTATCATAGCCCTACCTCTTTAATATTTGCTCTATGAAGCTAAGGTTTTTCTACATAAACTAAGTAATTCAATGATCCATATTGTGTCTGTCCTTCACAAATGTACTTATCCCTATTCCCAGGTTTGCTCTCTGTGGTGTAGGCATGGCCAGCAGGGAAAGAATAGCAGCTCTGAGATGGAAGACAGAACTATGGAACGTCACAGGGGTCATGTGTAGGGTTGGCCTGTATGCTGGAGCTGGTGAGGAGCCTTGTTTGGTTACTGCTATAAAGACATAAGATTGAGTAGCCCCCCAAAAAGCCAAACTAAAGGAGGAGCTGGAAGAGGACTGTGAGGTCACAGAAGTCAAAGTTAAGAAGAAAAGAATGAAGGTAAAAAATTCAACTGAGAAAAGTCAGTTCAGAAGAAACCATAAGAATAGCAATACTCATAATACCAGGGCCAGAATAAGATATAAACAAAGATGAGATGAGAGGTGGTATGAGATAAAATTAAGAGCCAGATATTCTTCATTTCCTATTATTTTTAATATTAGAAACTCTCCTTTCTCATGATTGACCATTATTTTTCCAGACTTTACTGTTTTTATTAGTTGAGAATATATATTTTGCAGTAAGTGCTTCCTGGGACCTCATGTTTTGACCTAATATTATTTTGATCAATACTCAAGGAAAGTTCATTCTTCCTTGTATTACAATATTCAATAAGGGATACATGTTCCCCTCTCTAGTGTTCATTTTCTCAGTTTTGAATGAATCACTGCTTGTGTTCTGTCCTCACATGAAAATCTACTGCGGTCCTTGGTCATCTGAGCTGGAATTCTCTTCATCCTGCATGTTGGGATATGACATCATGGGGAAGTTTCTAATAGTGAGTGACAAACTCCTGATAAGTACCCTGGCTCCTGTCTCCCAACCTGAACTCTCCAGTCTGACATACTGCCTTTTGCTTCGAGTTAAAAACCTTGATGGCTTAGACATTCTTGCCTCTACCAAGTTCCTCCCTCCTGCCTTGTTAGAGCTTATCTAGTAACTGTGGCAATGATTTGCAAATTACAGTGTAATAAATTCTTAATCCAGTTTTATTTTAACATCTTCATTAATTATGTGGAAGAGGGAGACAACCACCCGCTAATTAAATTTTCAGATGTTGCTAAATTGGGAGGAGTTGCAAGCCCAGCTGAGAGCCAAAATACAACGTAAGGAAATCCAAAGAAGTTTGGGGAAAGTGCAGGTGGAAGAGCAGAGTAAGGTTAAAATTGGAAACAAAGACATCGAGGCCATCTAGAAAGAAGAAATAGCAGCTTCATAAACCCAGATGTTGGGAGTAGCCTGAGGAACCAGGCCAATAATGGATTGTGATAGAGTGACAACAGGAGGTTCAGTGTGGGCCAGGTGACAGATTTCCATCTTCTTCTCCCAGAAAGAAGCCATGCCTGCTCTCTGGTAGCTGTGTATACTGGTTATAGTCTGGATGGTGTTGGTCAAAACGACATATAAAAGCAATAGGAGGGAGTACACCAACAACTCAGGGGGTGTGCAAAGCTTTGTTTCTTTTGTTTCTCACAGAACCACACACCTGGCGGGACACATGTCAGATGATCAGGAGTGAATTAGTTATGTGTGTGAGACTGGTTTAGAAAAATCAAAAGCATTATGGGAAGAGAAAAGCTTATTGTTATTTTTTTTTTACTGTAATGATAATTATCAATCTTTGTTAAGTTAAATTTAATTGAAGTTGACTAGGGGGAAAATGGCATACGTAGGCAAAGATTGCGGAGGAGAAACAATAGCTAAAATGACTAACATGGGTTTCTTCTCCTAAGTGTACTTGCTGCATTTCTAGGGAAAATACTTAGGTTTCTATGAGGCCCTTCAGTGACGGATCTCTGTCCCAGAAGTGAAGCACCTTTGGGTGGTTCCATTGACTCTTTCAGGACAGGTTATATGGAGAGTCAGTTAAGAAGGATAGTTCCTGAAGCCAGGCTAGTACATCTGACGTCATAATACTATAAACACTGTTGCCATTGCATGAAAGGACCATTTTCCCCCCAAGAACTACCATTGACACCCTCAGCCTGGCCGTAATCTGTTCCCAGCATCAGTCACATTGACCTTAATCAACTCCCCATTGTGGGCTCATCATCTCACTGCAGTGTAACAGTGTGACTCAAGCCAGAAACATACTTACTTATTCCTGGTCTCAGGACCTAAATAACACTGTAGATGCTATGATGATGCCTGGCGAGTATCCTTTCAACTATGCCCCCTTGGCTACAAGAATACTAAATGAAGGGTCCAGAGAGATGAATGCCCGGAGCACCCCCATCCCTAGAGTTGAATAAGACACCTAAAACAGCACTTGTCCTCCTGAAAAGGAAGAGGTAGTTTTAATATATATTAAAAAATAGCATTATGATGATCTACAGTAGTATTTTATCTATTTTCTTCCATACACTAGGCTCTGAACTCTCAGAGGCCATAGCATATTACCGCTCTTTTTCTTGTATCTTCCACAATGGCTAACAAGGTGTGAATACAAAGGGGCATTCAGTTGCTTACGGGTGGCCTTATGGAGACTGCTTCTCCCCAAGTACCCATTTCTTCCCCTTTAGAAAAAAATTGGGATAAATGTGCTGAATTATTATTATTTTTTGTAACTCCTCAAAAGAAAAGAAAGGGGTGCATAGATATAATAAATTTTTTAGGTCAATAAAAGACAGGTAGATTGTCCACCAAAAAATATCATGTGGCTTTGTTGAGAAAACATTGGCTTTTGTCACCTTCTGGCTCCTACTTGGTGAGTCAGGGAAAGAAAGACATTAAAATAGCCAACCAGTAGGTTTAGGATTATATGGAATAAAGGCTAATTGGTTTTTCAACTTATTTTCCCTGTCATTCCTTCAGGGATTAGGTTAAACCTCTGTATATATTTCATCAGGGAGTTATTGGGATTACACCTTGCCCTTCTGTCTATCATGCTGACAGCACCTATACTGTCGTCTAAATTTTGATAAGCCCTACCACTCGTCATGCAGCATCTTTTAGTCAAAACAGGTATATAATTTATGGTGCCCAAGGCAGTTGTTAGTATAAAAGAATTAACTGGGAGGGAGGCATGTGCACTAAGACAGTCACTGAATTGTTAAGTGGCTAGTCCTGCCTGCTTTCTGGAGATTGGTTTCTTTTCTTGAAGTTCTTAAGCAAGGGATAGATGTATTTGTCATTCAAATGTGGTGTCTTTTAAGCTTAGGAAAGAAAACTTATAAAATGTATATACCTCTGAGATTCAATGTTTTTGGTATTGAAAAATACCCAAGTATGAAAAATGGTGGAGAGTACTGGGGTTTGGCAGTGAGCCAGAGGAGTCAGCACACGATGACTCTCGGGTGAGTGACAGGAGGAGAGTGAGTGGTGTGGGTAGTGGCAGATTTGAGATATCAGGCGGAGTGTGGCAGAGCAGGAGTCCGGGCCGGCAAGGGCAGTCAGGATAACTGCCGGGAGGCTTTCTCTAGAAATCACAGGCTGACGAAATACGAGTCTCAGTCAATCTCTGGGGGACATGGAGGGGGGTGTCTGTGGGACTTACTGTTTTCAAGGATGCTCAGGCTTAGCGTATCCTAGCTGACCTAGGTGTTGTGGCTTGGATTGTGCGCCCCCCCTCAACCCCCCAACCCTCACAAAAATATACTGTAGTTTTGATCCCCAGTACTGCAGAATGTGATCTCATTTGGAGATAGTCTTAACAGAGGTAATCAAGTTAAAAATGAGGCTCTTAAGCCAATATGGCTGGTATCTTTATAAAAAGAGGAACTTTGGACACAGAGGCCTGCAACAGAAAGAACATCATGTGAAGATAAAGGCAGAGATCAGGGTGATGCAGCTACATGCAGAGGAATGTCAAAGACTGCCAGCAGACCTCCAGAAGCTAGAGGTAGGCTGCCAGGTGTTCCATTTTAAATGAGACAGAAAACAACGGTACTATCCCATTTCAAATGGTACATCTGGTCAGTTCCATGTCACTGGGCTAAATTCAGGGTGTCAGTATGCTGACCATACATACTGTTTGAAATGGGACAGTTCCATTGTTTTCTGTCCCATTTAAAATGGTGCATCTGGTCAGCTTAGCTAGAGAATCATGGAATAGATTTTCCCTCAGTTCTTAGAAGGAACTAACCCCGTGATGTCTTGCTATCATATGAGTATACTTCTCTCTTCTAGAACTGCGAGACAATACACTCTTATTGTGTAAACCTCCCAGTTTGTGGTACTATATTACTGCAAGCTTAGGACACTAATATACTATCAGAAAATCTCAACCAGCACTGTATGGATGAACCCACTGTTCCCAAGAAATCACATGAGCTCAGCAATTCCAGTTCGAAAAGGGGAATATGATGTTCTTCACACACACAAAAATCTCTAGAGTCTGTCTACAAGGAGAATAACTGGGATTCAGACTTGTAGGATTCAGGAGATGTTCAGTAATTCAACCAAAACCCAATGGGAAATAAATGGTAATGAGGTGGTTAGGATCCAGACCTCCTCTTTTAGGTACTTTATGCTAAAATCATTGTTCACTGGCAAAGTCATGACACACAGAAGCCATGAGGGGGGATTTTCTACGGCTCAATATCTCATCTTCTAAATCTTACTTTTGAGATCACTTTCACACCAAGTTTGGTTATTTTCTAACAACAGCTAAGTTTGGTTATCTTCTAACAACTCATTTGTCTAACTTCCCCAATAATGAAGCTTCCCACATAAGCAAATGTTCCAGATTTCTGACATGTATTCTTAAAGCTGCTGTATTAATCTTCAAAATTTTAACAAATTTAAATGAAATTATTTCTGAAATATATCATGCAAGCTTAAACATGATATTACTATTTCTTTAAGCAGTACTTAAGTCATTACAATGGTTTAAGATCATTATATAGTAGAGTCTTTGGTAACCAGAGCTCAAGTAACCAGCATTCTCACGTAACGAGCATTTCAAGCAACTGGCAAAAAACAAATTTATGGAATAATACTATATTTACCTGGCATAAGTTTTGATTAGCTGATAGCGTATTATGTTAATATTAGTATACTCCATTGTAACACTGACATGTTCTCATTTTTTTTTTGCCTGTCCCACGTATTTGGGAGAGTGTTTTAGTCATCCACTGCTACATAATGAACCACATCCAAATTTAGTGGCTTAAAAACACAATTTATTTTTTTCCTTTATTCTGTGTGTCAGGAATTCTGGCAGAGCTCAGCTGGGCAATTATTTAATATCATGTAATACTGACTGGGATCATTCATGCAGCTGCTTTTAGCTGAGAGCTTATGGTGGAAGGGGTGCTCAAGATAGCCTGTCATCTTCCAGGGCCTCTCTTCTTTTTGTACTTCCTTAGAGCACAGTTGCTAGGCTTAACCATGAGGAAGCAGAAACTGCCAACTCTTATAACCCCTCTGGGCAAAAGAGTTCCAGGACAACTCTTCTGTCACATTCTTCTGTCAAAGCAATTCCCAAGGCCATCACAAGTTTAAGGAGAAAGAGAATTATCTTCACTTTTTGATGTGAGAAGTGACATGCTTTGCAGTAAATGGAGAGTTTTTTGGCAGCCATATTGGAAGACTGCCATGATAGAGATTTAATGACATTCGATGATATAATAATCAGAAGTTGGCACCAATTAATCACCTCTAGGAACTACTTTCTCTCCTAATGTGATGACTAAAGTTACTATCTACAAAAAGAGAGAACAGTGGCCATTAGAGTAGTTTTTAATAACTGTATGGACAGCCCTGATAGAGATCAGTGAGGCCTGAAATTTAGGCTAGTGGCCTAAGGAGGTTGTTTTTTCTATCTTTCCCTTTTTTCCTTCTTGTAAATATTCATAGAGGAATAAATTGAGATGAGAGAGACAAAATGCTTATTACCCATCTAGAAGTCTTCCAAAATGATTGAAATATTTTGCATTGTCACCAGCAATAATAAGAGTTTCTTTTGCTCCATGTCTTCATCAACATTTAATATCATCAGTGTTCAGGATTTGGGGAATTCTAATAGGTGTGTATTGATATGTCATTGTTGTTTTAATTTGAATTTCCCTAATGGTATAGGATGTAGAGCATCTTTTCATGTGCTATTTGTCACATATGAGGGCTGTCCAGAAAGTCTCCAGCCATGTAACCATTATCATTGTATTGACAATGGCTGAATTTTCTCTGGACAGCCCTTGCATATACATTTTCTTGGGTGAAGTGGCTGTTAAGGTTGTTGGCCCATTTTTTCAATGAGGTTGTTTGTTTTCTTATTGTAGAGTTTTAAGAGTTCTTTGTATATTTTGAATAAGAGTTCTTTATCAGATGTGTCTTTTGCAAATATTTTCTCCTAGTCTGTAGCTTGTCTTCCAATTCTCTTGATATTGTCTTTCACAGAGCATATGGTTTTAATTTTCATAAAGTCCAGCTTATCAGTTCTTTCATCCATCATGTCTTTCATGTTGTATCTAAAAAGACATCACTATACTTAAAGTCATCTAGATTTTATCCCATGTTATCTCCTAGGACTTCTATAGTTTTGCAATATTTACATTTAGATCTGTGGTCCATTCGGAGTTAATTCTGTGCAGTGTGTCAGGTCTGTATCTAGTTTTCTTCTTTTCTTTTTCTTTTTTTCTTTTACATGTGGATATCCAGCTACTTTAGCATTGTTTGTTGAAGAGAATATCTTTGCCCCAATGTATTGCCTTTACTATTTTGTCAAGGTCAGTTGACTATATTATGAGGGTCCATTTCTGGGACTCCCATTCTGTTCCATTGAACTATTTGTCTATTCTTTAACCAATACCACACTATCTTGATTATTGCAGCTTTATAGGAATTTTTGAAGTTGTATAGTGTCTTTTCTTCAACTCTGTTTTGTTCCTACACTATTCGGCTTGCTATTCTGGGTTTTTGTGTCTCCATATAAACTTTAGAATCAGTTTGTCAATAGTCATAAAATAACTTGCTGGAATTTTGATTGATATTGCATTAAATCTATAGATCCAAGTTGGTAAGAACTGACATCTTGATGATATTGAGTCTTTTTATCCCTAAAAATAAAATATCTATCTATTTAGCTCTTCATTTGAGTTTTGTAGTGTTTCTTATATAAATCTTGTATGTATATATTTTTATTTATACTGAAGTATTTCATTTTGGGGGGGTGCTAATGTAAATAATATTGTTTTTAATTTAAAATTCCACTTATTTGTTATTGGCTTATAGGAAAACAATTGACTTTTGTATATTAGTCATGTATCTTGCAACTTTGTTATAATTAACTTATTAGTTCCAGAAATCTTTCGTTGATTCTTTTGAATTTTTTATATAGTAATCAAACTATTTGTGAACAGACACAGTTTATGCCTTTTCCCCCTCCAATTTGTATACCTTTTTATTTCTTGCCTTAGTACATTACCAAAGACTTCTACTACAATGTTGAAAAGAAGTGCTGAGAGGGGACATTCTTACCTTGTACCTGAAATTAGTTGTAAAACTTCAAATTTCTCACCATTAAGTATAATGTTACATAGTGTTTTTTAAAACTAGTCTTTATCATGTTGAGAGGGTTTCTGTTTCTAGTTTTCTGAGGGTTTTCTTCTTTTTTTCTTTTTTATTATGAATGGGTGCTGAATCAGCTCAATTTTTACTTTTTTCCAACACAGTTATCTTTTCTTATGCTTATATAACTCCCAGCATGTACACTATAATTTTTGTTATTTTCATTCAATGGTTAGTTTTGTGACATATTATATCTTACTACTGAGACTCCAACAAAAGGTTACCTTTTCTTATTTCTCTCACAGCGCCTAGCAAACTGTTGAATACATGGCCTATAGCATACAACTATTTAATGCACTTCATGAAAAAAATATAAATTGGAGTTCGTTCTGAGTTAATTAATCTTTTGGTAATGGTTGAGTACAATGTGTGCCAAAAGTATACTAACTTTATAAGTTAATCAATTTGAATTACTTAAACAATACAAATGAACAACATTTAGAATGTAGTGAACTTATTTTATAGTGGCACAAGCATATAAAACAGATTTACTTTTACCTTCAGTCTAATAAACCATGTCCTATATATAAGTCAATGTCCTGTCAGGAAAAATAGAAGCCATAGTAGGTATTTCAAATATAGAAAAGTAAACTTGGTAATGTCGTTTTCAGGCTTTCTCATATGACAGTAGAGAAGAGGGTATGTATACGAGAGCAAGTATGGAACTGAGGGTCAAGAAATGCTGGGTGGTATGATTTACTTCTTTGACTTCTTAACATCCATATACATCCTCTTTTGCCTGTAATTAAATTTTCATGTAATGATAATAAAAATATCTTGCTTCCACCTTAGAGTATACAAGTAACCCTCATATTAATGAAGGTATGCTTCTCTACTGAAAATTGAAGACACAAAATTGTGTCTAGGTTTGAGTAATATTAAGCTAGTCATAATTTTATCTATATATTCCATAACCTGAAGACTAAATTCCTACATTAATCATTAATACCCCTCTTTATCCCAAAACATAGTGAAAAGGCAGAATAGAAAACTGATTAACATATACAAATATGCATATAAATAACAAAGAAAAAATACACTGTTAATGTTTTCAATTCTGTAAGTGATTATGAGTCTGTAGTTTATATTTATAATTTCCTTATTTTACTACCCATTCATTCCATGTTTTCTCTGCCCTCAGTGAGCATCCCAGTGTTTTAGAGCTCTTTCACTGGTGGCTAAACCATGTTTCATTTCCATAAGTTTGAGTTTTTTTTAGTCTGATTTTATTGGGTTACTTTACTTTTCAGTTACTATTAAACATAGAAGAGACATTTCTGAGCCATCTCGTAAGGTATAGGAATATGTTGTCAGTATTGGATTTCTTAGAATCTCAGTCTCCCATCCCATCTCCACTTGGCAGACAGCAATAACCTCTCTATGTCAGGGTCCTTCTCCCTCTGTTTTCCCTGCCATTCCAACATGTGATAAGTTCTTTTTTACACTAATTACACATTTTGAGCTGCAAGTCATTTGTAATGATTTATGGCAGCTGTGCTTTTGCCAATCTTACACAGTATTTTTCTTATTACTTAATTGTTTTAGCAGTGCTTCAGCCATTAGTTTCTGAGTTCTGAAAACAGGAAACAGAAGTCTTCTATTATAGAAGCCTGCCTAATTAACTCAGAGGCTGTCTAATGGGGGCCATTAAAAATGCAAATGAGGAATGATCAAACAGTGAAAAGTTTGGTCCTGACAGGATATACTAATGCATTTTCTCCCTTGCAAAATGTAGCACAATCCTGACTGTAAGCCCTGTGAAATAGTTTTCTTGGTGATTGGGGTCTTCCTTCATTACCTAGGTTGGGTTTCAGCGTAACAAGGATTTTTGAGG
>PVKE010047668.1:0-11848 GCA_004027555.1 Craseonycteris thonglongyai | reverse complement strand
CATTTCAATAATGTTCAGTGTTTCTATATGTTTAAGTGATTTTTGAAATGAAGGATACATTTTAAAGTAAGTTTATCATTGGTCATCCTGGCTAAGTTCTAAGCTTCCTTTATGACTCTTTCTTTCTTTCTTTCTTTCTTTCTTTCTTTCTCTCTCTCTCTCTCTCTCTCTCTCTCTCTCTCTCTCTCTCTCTCTCTCTCTCTCTCTCCCTCCCTCCCTCCCTTCCTTTCTTCCTTTCTTCTCTCTCTCTCTCTCTCTCTCTCTCTCTCTCTCTCTCTTTATCCCTCTTTTAGTTCATAAGAAAAATTAATTTCTGGCACTGCTTATTTTGCTCATATACACGGCAAATGTTATACATGATTTTAAATGTATATCTTTGAGAAGGGAAAATCAAGCTCACTTACTTAATCTCGTCCTAAGATGGCTAGAGGGGCAAAAAAGTGCTACCATTTGCCAATGTTCATAAATATTGCTGATCTAATTTTGCAGCCTTGTGGGACAGTGGTGGTATGGTAGATAAAAGAAGGCCATCGTCAAACTGAACAGCCTCACCTGAGCCCTGTTCAAAGTCAAAATCCTTTAAAGCCACTCTAACTAAACTCTAGCTCTCCTGAATTATCAGGAGTAACTTACTGCTCTTTGAACATCACAGACTCACACTGTGAAATTTTGAAAGCCGTTATTATATGCACAGTACTTAAAGGGAAATGAAATCCTGCCTTTGTAATAGTACCATAGAGGGCAATTGCAAAGACACACAGCCTGAAGAAGCACGCATTCTGTGGGTCTAGTACTTTATTCCTTTGCAGTTGGTACCTCAGATAATGGACTATCCCTTGTGTTGTCATGAGGGCATTTTCATTTCTCACTGGCTATTTCATGCTATCCTAAGCATTTAGCCTGACATCAATACAGGATGTCAGACGACGGATGTCTTCCCATCTCTGAACTACACTATCTGAGATTTGTTTGGGCTTTGGGCAGGAGGGGACAACTGGGAGGCGTTTTGGTCAAGGAGAAAAATGACGCATTTTTGAACTGGAATGATAGATTGGAAAGCCGGTACCCCTCTTTGTCTGGGAGGAAACAACAGAAGTACCAACCAATTTCCACAACTAACAATGAGGCCTATGGACTGCTCCCCATATGACTTGAAAGACGAGAAAGTTAAGATGCCTTAACTATAAGGTGGGGGTCTCACCTTCGAGTTCAGTATCCTTTTCCATTGCATTCCTCTGCCTCTCTGAATTGAAGGCAGTAAACAGAACCTTCCCATCAAGGTATTAAAGAACTGTGTTCTAAAGCTGACATTGAAAACTATACAGTGTGGAAATGTGCTCTGTAGGAATCAACCCAAGTGTATGAAGTAAGATTCTGGACATAAACACCAACAGGAAGTTTCTCCTTGAGGAAGCTCTGAAACCATGACTCTCACGTGTCCACTAAGATTTTGGGGGTTCATTCTAAAAGATAACTTTGGTAATTCAGTGACATGTTCTAATTATTCATTCAGTCATGCAATAGATACGTATTTACTCTTACTATTAATAGATGCTGAGCATTCCTGGTCATAAACGTATGTTGCTCTAAGGTTACCCCCAAGTTTAGGAGACAGTGAGGTTTTGGACAAGGCAAAACATCAGCAAGTTCATGGTATTATTGAATTTATTCATATTGGATGAAGAGTTTGAGCTTATTTGAGATTCCTAGGATACAATGAGATGTTTCTCTACAGTGCTATCCCTACCTTAGACATAAAAATAAGTGCAATCGTGGAAATACTGGGCCGGATTCTAATGGTGGTCATGTTCACTGTGAGCCCCCTGAGGACACACGGAATGCCTTTCATCTCTGGTAGCCCGTGGTCATGCCAAATGCTTAGCATCTAGTACACACTCAATGGATACACGTCAGATGAATGACTAAGAACGCTGCAACTCAGCTCTGTCGGACAATGATGCTGGGCATTAAGAGATACTGAGCACCTGTATATGACACATTCAGGGAGGAGCATCAGGAGGCTGGTATCATTCTCTGTGCAAACATTATACTTTCCCTGAGAGGTCAGATATTCAACAACAAACCTTAATATGAAGCTCAGAATACGTGTTAGATATATGTGATAATGACTCTACTGCCACTAGCATATTTAGATGGCAAGGATTATTTCAGGTAATAATATTAGAACGTGTTGTATGAATATATTATCTATCTATCTATCTATCTATCTATCTATACACACACACACACACACGTGTGTGTGTGTGTATGGAAAAAGCAACACAAGAATATGGCATATGTACCTGCAGATTCCAAGAGACTAAGCATTATACACATATAGTTTAATATTAAAACATCATTCCTCATCTATCATGCATGTACCGGTATTCATCTGTTGAGTGTCTGTGAGTCTATTATGATCCAGGATGGTGCTATATTCTGGGGGGTGAAATAAAACTGAACAAGAATCATAGGGCCTGCCTTTTTCTTGCTTAAAGTTTGTGAGGGAAACAAGTATTTGAGCCAAGTATAAACTGTAGTAAGTGCCATGAAGCAAAAGGCAAGGATGGAATAGGAGACAAGAGATGCAAATTCATATAGGTTGGGGAGAATGTTTCTCTGGGGGAAATAGGGTCAGAGCTAGGGCCTGAAGGATGAGGTCCATGGGAGGAAGTACGGACAGAGAACATTCCTGGGAGAAGCCACAGCATGTGCAAAGGCCCTGGGTAAAAAGGACCAAGCAAGGGAAGACCAGGAGGTTGGAGTGCAGAGAGATGAAGCAAGTGATCCAATTGCTATAAATGTGGGCAGAGATAAGCGACCTCAGAGACTGAGCAGACTTGCTTCGTTCATTCCCTCATGCATTTCTTCATTCATTCATATTCATTTATTCACTTATTCATATACTTTACAGCAGTAATTTTTCCAGTGTTAAATATCTAAAAATACATAGAGACCACAGATATATTAATATTTTTAAAAAGAACTGAAGAGCATAGTCCCTTTCCTTTTTTGCCAGGTGGAGGGGGTTGTACTGAAATTGAACAGTTAATATTTACAAAGTGAAGAAAAAACGTTTTCCTTTTACAAAAGCATGCGCATGGGCCAGGCTCCCACATGAGGGCAGCTCATTGGAAGCCATGAACTTTGATCACGACGATCTTTTTTGTTCCCCCGGGGGGTTGAACTTCAAATACTGAGGGGAGAAAATGTTCCTCCCGTCTGTGTGTGATTGAGTTTTCTTCATGTACCTCTGTCTCGCTTATAAATATCACAGGCAGTCACCGAGTTGCTGCCTGGTTGAATGATCCCCTTTACAAGCCTCTTTCTAGGTTTTTGAGTAAAGGTTTCCCTTATTAATTTGACCAGCCAGCGTTCACTTAGCATTTGCTTTGAGGCATAATTGACAGGCAGGGTGACACCCGCTTGAGAGAGAGCCATAAATCAGAAATAATTTCCAAAATTGGCTGAGGGGCTGAAGTGTTGAATAGGCAAATACAGGTAAAAATCTCTTTATTAGGGCTGACAGGGACAGCAAATGTCAGCAAAGTGTTTCCTAATGGACCGGGGGAGATTAATTTGGGGTGGGGGGGTTCCTCCAGCCGATATTAGGTTGCATGTTCTCTAACAAGGATACCTGGCACGGCTGCACAGGAGGGGCTGGTGCGGTTGTACTTGAAGAGGCAGCTAACTCCAGAATGGCAGGCAGCTTCATTTCTGTAACCTTCCCCTGCTCCTGGAAATTCACCTTTCTGCCTTAGTCTCAATTTGAATTTTGTATCTTTTGTGGAAAAGAGCTGCCAGTCTTGATCCAAAGAACTTGGCACCATAACCCAGCCTAACAAGGTGTCCGTGTGGAAATCAATAATTCACTACATGGAAGGTAGGACTGACCGTGTATATAATCTCCATTAAAATATTAATAATAATAATAATAATAATAATACAGCAGAAGAGGAGAAGGAGGGGAAGGAGAGGAAGAGGGAGAAGGGAGGAGGAGGAGAAAGAGAAGAAGAAGGGTTATTAAATTCACATCTTGAGGAGGAGGAAGTAATGCCATTTTTTCCCTTCTATATCAGTTTCGTAGAGACTTGGGCGTAGGTCTTTTCTCCAACCCAGCTTCAGAAAACCTCTATTACAAGGGTAAAATTTGATCATTTTGTAAACTGTAGGCACAGATGTTTGTGCTGTAAATTAAAAATAAAAAAGTTGAAGTGCTTTTTTTTCTGTCCAGATATCTATTTAAAGATGTTTTCTAAGTTATAGCTGACAGCAGCAAGATGAAAAAATAGAAAATAGGATGAAAATTATATGCTGGGAAAAATTATTCATTAGAACATTCCGAAAAGTCTACACAGTAACGAGATATTCATCCCATCCTGGAGGGTCCTCCTCCTACCAGTTCATCAAAGCGATAGGTGAGAGACTTTAAGAAGGAGATGTCATTGAGAAGGCTTATTTTTACACAATGAAGGAAGGAAGATACTTACTAGCTAGCATCAGGAATCTAAATAATACCTTTGATAACCACCTGATTGGGCAAGCAAAGAATATCCAGATAAGGAAATGCTGAGTGGCTCCTAACGTTAGACATCAAATCTACTCCAGACACTGATCTAGGCACTCTGTGTGTTTTATCTTCACAAAAACCACCAAGCCACTGCTTTGTATTCAGTGCAAGCTGCAGCAGCTCAAGGTAATCATGATTTAAATAAGATAGAGTGGTATTTCCTCGGAACAGGAATACGTAGAAGTGAGCAGCTCAGGGCTGACGCTGACTCTGCCCCTCAAATCACCCCAGATGGGACTAGCCTTTCAGCCCCTTGCTCTGCTCCCCTGAGGGTGTGGTCCTCCTCTCTGGTGGTCCAGGACTCGGGCATCTTGTGTGTTCCCATACACACAACAGTCTGGTTTGTTCTTCTTGTCTGAGCAAAGGCTGTCCTTTCTGATGGACTTGCTCTTCAGCCCACCTTCTGCCAACGTCAGCAACTGACCCTAGGTTTGCATGTGGCCTGTATTTTTCATGTACTTGGAAAAGTCTTTGTCTTTCCAGTGTTTGGTTCTTTCGGATTTCTTTGTGTCTACAGCTCTTTGATGGTAATTTTAAAAAAGTATCTGAGTTCCTTTTTGGTTTTTTTTTTTTAATATTGTTATTCAGATGGTGATTTCTCATTGTTTCCTTGGGAGCTAAAGACTGTTGTTTCTTTCTATATCCCAAGCAAAAGTAGAAGCCTCTAGGATTTCTCTCTTTTTTCTTCTTTCTCCTTCCTTCCTTCTTTCCTTCCTGCCTTCCTGCTTTCTGCTTTCCTCCCTCCCCTCTCCTTTCCTCCCTCCCTTTTTTCTCTCTTGCTTTTTCTTTCTTTCTTTTCTTTCCTTCCTTCCTTCCTTCCTTCCTCCCTTCCATCCTTCCTTCCTTTTTTTCTTTCTTCTTTCTTTCTTTCTTTCTTTTTACTCCCTCCTTCTCTCCCTTTCTATCTTTCTTCCTATATGCAAAAGATCCCCCCCCCCATCTTTCCACAATCCAAGATCTACTAGTAAATTTAAAGCTCAGTTTAAGGTTCTTCACACATGAAACTCTTTCCCAAGTGTCTACACACCCCCACCTCAGATAGCCTTCTTCCATTTTCTGACAGAATTTTATTTACCAGCTCTATTACTCCTTTGGTTTTAATGTAGACTGCTTTATGTAGTTAAATTTTTCTTTAGGAGATGCCAGGATGGCTCAGCAGGTTGAGTGCTCATCTTGCAGCCCTGGGGTCTGAGGATCATATCCCAGCCCCAGCCTGTGTGGACCCATGTGCTGAACTGGGATGTGCCCCTAGTTTGGTTCTTGCCAGGGCGAGCTTCCTACACAACTGTGGAGACTGCTCTGGGCCTTCCCCTTTCTCTCTGTCTTTCTCTGTCTCACTCTGTTTCTCACTCTCTGGAAAACAAAAATAAATCTTTAAATATGTTTTTTCTTTAATGTAAACAGTGCATGTACACTGAGAGCTTCTGTCTAAGAAGAGTTCTACTTCCTTGAATATAGGGACTGTGGTTTTTGTTTGTTTGTTTATTAGTTGTTTCATTTTTTAATTTGTGCCAGCTCAGGAGCCAGCAGATTGATCATGAGTGAGTGTGTTAGAAGGTAACAGTGAACATAATGGTGACAACAATTCTCTTGTTTGAAATGGTAGGAAATAAGAGATATGAGGTTGTCTTTTTCACATAATAAATCTCCTTTGGTAAAATAAAAGATGCACTGAAGTACTCTCCAAATACACATATACTTACTATGTATACATTATTATAACATAAACATGAGTATCTATAAACATAAAGTCAGGATGTCTGACTCTGCCAAACATAAATATACTCAAATGTATTGATAACCTTACATGCTGGGACCATTTGTTTTATTCTGTGTTGGGTACAAGTGTTTAATATAAGCTTTAACAATTTACAAATTATCATATACAAAAACAGAGAATTATGGTGAAAGAACTCAGTTCTTTTCAGGAGACTTAGTCATCACTATAAGACATGTTGAGGACATTTTCAGTGATGAAAACTTTTTTTAATAGTATAATATAAAATGCAATTCAGTATGTCTTTCTCTGAAAGCAAATATCTACTTCTCAGATGCCTTCTTTTAGAATCCATTAGGCTTATGGTGATGATTCTTCCAGTTCAGAAGTACTATAAAAATGTTGTTTATGAGAATGGGTGTTCATGAATAATGACCATGAACTAGAACATAATTTACATCTCTAAAATATGTAATTGTATCGGCATTAATTGAGAAATGTAAAGTATCATGTGGGCAAAGAGATAGTATCTGCTAGCGAAAAGTTACCCATAGATGCTACGTAAAAATTATTCAGCACAACAGAGGGACTGGAATACAGAGACGATAACTTGTGTTGAAAAAACAGGCTGAGTTTGTGGCCTAGGATTCGCACCCAGGCAGGGTTGACAGTCAGGGTTTGTGATGCTGGCTTTGATGAGCTGTGTCCATGCTATAAATAAAACTGTGAGTAAAACCATCTTAAGGTAGAGTAGCTACATAGCTCGTTTTCACTGCAAAAATTCACCTGCCCTGCATTTTGCTTGTTTTCTCTCCACTCCAGAGTTACCCTGGATATGTTTGGGTTTTTGTGAGGATTTTTTTGTTTTAAGATTTATTTTGTTTGAGACAAGTGGAGAGAGAGAGAGAGAGAGAGAGAGAGAGAGAGAGAGAGAGAGAGAGAGAGAGGAAGGGGGAGGGTCCAGAGCAGTCTCCATAGTTGTACATCATTAGTTGTGACATAGTTTCATTCCACACAGGTAGATGTGAGGCCACATGGGGCAGAAACCCATCTGGGAGTCTCCCACATGGGAAGCAAGAACCTTCACCGTCACCCTGGTGGTCACTATGCTACAGTTTAGCATGTGGACCTTGTGGTTGTAAGGCAAGTGCTCAACCTGCTGAGCCATCCCGGCATCCCTGCTGTGAGGATTCTTAATTGACCATTTCTTTCTCTCCCTGGTTCTCTGAGGTCAAAAAGAGCAGAAAGAAGTCAGACTGGTGAGGAACTTAAAGAAGCCAATTTTTTTGGTTTAATCTTGGGCTTAAACCAGGCATGTTCAACCTGCAAACCAGGATGGCTTTGAATGAGGCCCAATACAAATTCTTAAAACATTATAAGATTTTTGTGTGTATATGACTTTTTTCATATATATATATATATATATATATATATATATATATATATATATATATATATATATTTTAGCTCTTCAGCTGTCATTAATGTATTTTGTGTGGCCCAAGACAATTTTCCTTCTTCCAGTGTGGCCCAGGGAAGCCAAAAGATTGGACACTGCTGGTTTAAGCAGTCTGTGTTTTTAAAGAAAAAGTTAAAGAATTTTAATTAGGATTTCAAAAATCAAACCTAAGAAATTTCTCACTGCACTGAAAATAAAGTCACTATTAAAGTTTGTCTTTTTTTCTTATGTTGTGCAAGGTTAACATGAGAACCTGAGGAATATTCTACTCATAATGTATCTCCAGCACCTCACCAAGGTCATGGGAAATACTGGCTCAAATTAACTGAAAAAAGAATATCAGGGAGGCGAGGATTCTTTAATTCAGTGATAAATTAAGCAACCTGGGCTTTAAACTTGCTTTAATCCAAATCCTAGAACAGAAGTCATATATTTTAATTCAAAATCCTTCATATATATATTTTTAAACCCATCACTCATCCTCTCACAAACCCTTTCCGATCTTGGTTGAATCTCTTACTAATTTGACTTGGGGGTGGATGCTCTTAGGTACACATCTTTAGGTATTGTATAGATGAAATACTGACTAGTATTCTTGCATGCCACTGTCCCTAGCAATTTTCTCCTTAAAAACTGCCAGTTGTTGCCTGCTCCAAGGGGACCCATCTTCATCCATAGACAGTTCCTGAGCAGTGATCCTACTCATCCATGCTTATTCCAGAAACCCCATCCAGACTTGATACATGATAACAGCGATGTCCAAAAGTCGAGTAAGCTTTAAAGTTACAATTCTCTATGATGTCACTAAGGACTGGTTTCTCTATTATGATTTATGTAGAATCAGCTTCATCCATGATTTCAAAATGGCAGCCAACAACTCTGGGATACACATACTTTCTCCTCTGCAATGAGAAAGAGAGTGACAGAAAACTGGATTTGAGTTGATTCAAAAGCAAGAGAGAGGCTGAGAAGTGGAAACAGTGAGTATGGACAAATCCTCTGCTTTTTCTTTTCTTTTCTTTTTTTTTTTATAAGGGAAGCAGAAAAATAGAGTGATGTGAGAGGGGGATAGGGACTCAAGAGGGGAAAAGAGAATGTGCTGGATATTGTAAGTATGATGATGATGATGATTTTTCCAGAGACTTGAGCCAAACGTGATCTTTTTGAGCTCATTTTTCTACATTTATTCATTAGTTTTATCTTTTTCTGTGAACTACCTGTTCTTTGCCTGTCTTATTGGGTTATTTGTCTTCATATATTCTTGATACTACGTCTTTTTTTTCTTCTGTACGTATTGCAAATATTCCCCCCAAACTGTCACTTATTTTTAAATTGGTATTTTACTGTAGAAAAGGCTGAAGGATGAAATCAATGGTTATTCACAGGAGGAGTTCAAACCTGCTCTAGAATCAGTAATCTTTTTTCTAAAACACCGATAACAAAACTTAGGAGTGCAATGTGTCATACAGGATACCATTTTAACAATGCTTATGACTTGGAACACTGAGATAATGTAATAGCTACTGTTTGTTAAAGATGTAGCTAGAGCCAGGCACTCTACTTAAAACTGCGTGCATTCTCTTATTTAATCCTCACAGTTTTATGATGTATATGTTAGATCTCAGTTTCACAGATGAAGAAAATGAGCTTCAGAGAGTTTAAGTACACCACCCAATAGCAGAAATGAATCCAGACTTGAACCCCAGTCTGATTGCAGACCACTATTCTGAACTCCTTGAAGTATAACTTCCAACATCAATGATCATTGGAATTTACACTGACCTTAAAGGTCTCTTATCACACTCTGGGAAACTGCAAGCTGCAGTATAGGGTGGCTAGTTAGTTTCCTGATGAATCCTGGCTGTGTCAGTTATTAGCAATTTTCTGGGGTTCATTTTTCTTACCTGTCTGATAGTTTCCTAGGGGCAATGTGTGTGAACCATCCTCTGAGCTGCTTTGGAACAGGCCTTTCAGTCCTTCCCTCTTTCTCAGTCTGCTCATGTAGTTTTCCTTCTCAATTGCTCACTCATTTTATGGACCCTGTAGAAATGGTTGCATGTTCCTCTCCCAATTACCAGAATCAAACTTTATAACTATGTGAGTATGTCTCCTTGAATAAACTTTTCAAGATCTCTAAGCTTTAATAGCCTAAACTATAAAATTAGAAGAATGATAATACTTATCTTGAGGGATTCTGTGAGCCTTGACAGATCATACATGTTTACATAGACAAAGATTTATAGATCCATGCATATCTAAACATGTTTTACAGAAGACATATGCCCATTATAGCTGCTTAAAATAAGGAAGAAAAAACAAAACAAACAGCTGCTGCTGTTAATTTGGTCTTCAGAATTGGTGCTTGTCTTTCTATTACTATCATCATTGTTGTATCTCCTCTGGGAAGCTTGTCCTCTGTCCCCTTCTATTTACTGTCTTTGTATCTATGGCTAAGATAACACTTTGTTTCCTGGGTTGTGATTGCTGGCTTGTGTAACTAGCAGCCCCTCTACCATGTGATTCTTCGAAGCGCACACCCAAGCCAGGATCCACTCCCTGGGAAGAAAATGCTCCCTTGATCAGATACACTGAGCGCTCACACAAAGCCTTTCATGGACCCCTAAGTCACCAGGAAGAGTGTGAGTTATGTGACAATGGAGAACCGGGGGCTGGCAGGCTCCATGCTGTGGCTCAGCTTTCTGTAAAAACAGGAAAGCTGCCTCCTGGGAAGGTGGATGCCACTCTGCGCAGCCTCACCTCACCCGCAGCCCTCCTCGAGTTCACCGTATCCTGGGCTGCCTTTCTCCTGTGTTATTTCTCATTAGAACTCTCTCACCCTTTGCCCCCTCTTTCTCTTACCTTGTTCTCCCTCTTTTTCTCCAATATGCCTCCCACCTCTGTCATTCTGTCCATCTTGGCCTTTGCCGCACTATCATTTCAACACGCAGGTGGTCCCTAAATCCTCTTCATCCCAAACAGGTGTTCTGGCCACCACCCTGTCCTCATTCGAGAATGGTCCCACAGTGAAGATCTGATTTAGAATTCATACTTTAGGAAAGAAGTGTGTGGGGGGGTGGGGGGGGGGGGGGAGTATGGTTCTCACCCCCTCCCCCCAGCACATCATAATTATAGCAAGTGATTTCCCTTAATGAGCCTGTAGAAGAAAGACAAGTGGTCTTAGTCCAGCAAAGCCAGTGTCCGTTCAGCCACAAAAGGTGAGGGTTCCCGAGGTGTCTGGAGAGAAGGCTTTATCCAGCTGCTCCGTCAGACACACTAAAGGACAACTTCTCTCACTTAGCGTTAACCCTCAGCTGGGAGTTCATCCAGGGAAGGCCCCGCTCTTCACAAACACTCCAGGATAAGGTGATAAGAAGATTACAAGTAAAGCCTCTCTTTAGCTATTCCACATCTCCTGTCAGACAGAGCAACTTAAATTACAGCGCAGGCCACAGATGCATTGATCATCCACTCGGCTTGTACTACTCAGGGTCTTAGAGATCCATGCCAAGGATAAGTGAAGTGATCTCACCAAGTTTATGTTAGCAAGCCAGGATCACCAGGTTCAAAGAGGGGAGGTTCTGGGAGAAAGCCCTAACTCCCCAATGCTGAGCTCAGTTTCCGCACAATGCTCCTCAGTGAGTATTTCCTTACAACCCCACGATAAGTGTTGGAGGAAGACAAAATAATGCCATAGCCCCTGCTTCCAAATGACTTACACGTGTCTCTCTCAGCCCCCGGCCCCTCCCTCATCCTGGAAAGCCAGGCTTGAAACAGAGAACCCTGCTAAAAGTGGCATTTATCCTATTTAGTGTTCCTATGTGAGCATTCAAGATGAAGCATTGGTTAAGTCATTTTACATTTTAGGTACCCTGTTCTGATTTATTAATAAGATGTAAAGTTCAGTTTCTTTCTTCTTTCTTTCTTTCTCTCTCTCTTTCTTTGTTTCTTTCAATTGTTTTTTAGGCAAGATGGCCTTTCGTAATAGGTTTCAGTTACCCTCATCTGGGCCATAAAACATGCCATGAAGTTTAACAAAGATATAAATTCTTCGAATGATTTTGATAGTTCAGTCTTCCTAAGAATAAGAGAGGCCATTTTGAGG
>PVKE010047667.1:0-11849 GCA_004027555.1 Craseonycteris thonglongyai | reverse complement strand
AATATAGGCCTAAACCTATGTTTTAACTGTAAAATTAGGGGGTCGTCTTATACGCCCGGTCGTCTTATACGCCGGAAAATATGGTATTTAGCTCTAAGTATTTTTATTTTGATTTCTGTGGGTTTTTTAAAGATAAATGTGCAAATTCCCAATATATGCAGGCTCACTTCCTGTTGTCCTTTCTCTGTCTTTTGATTTTAGGTTTATCTATTTTAAACAGGATAATAGCTCAATTTTATGGGTTTTTAATTAATTGTTAAATTTATTGAGGTGACATTGGTTAGTAAAAATTACATAAGTTCCAGGTGTACAATTCTACATGACATCATCTATGTATTGAATTATGTGCTCACCACCCAGAGTCAGTTCTCTTTTCATCACCATATATTTGATGTCCCTTCCTCCTCAGTTTTACTTTTTAAATTCAGTATGATGGTTTTGAATCTTTAAAATGTAACATTTAATCTCACTTTGAGATTACACATATTTGCACTTATTTTGCACCACATTCTTACATTGTTGTATTTAGAATGTTCAGTTTTCTATTTTATCTCCTCTGTTTCTTTCTCATGGAATGACTGAATTTCTTTTTCTTTTTAATTTGTTTCAATCTACCCCTTTGGAAGTCATATATTTTAGTTCTGTTTTGGTTTGTTGCTGTTTTAGTCCCTCTGTCTCCCATTATCTCTTAAGTTGTAATTTCCATTTGCTGATGTATAGAAATGCAATTGATTTTGTATAAACATCTTTATATTCAACAGTCTTTCTAAACACTTATTAAGTGCTAATAACTTTTCTATAGAATCTTGGGTTTTAGTGAATACCTTAGACATTTCAGTATGAATACTTAAAGTAATCTAGTCATTTAACCCTCCTTTTGAGCAACAAAGACCTTAGAACATTTAACCCTGATAGCTCCTTCCTGACATATTATTGTCAATAATTTCATCTTCTCTGATTTTCAAACCTACGTATTAAATATTATTGCTTTTTATCTTTGAAATCTATATTGTTTAGATTTATCCATTTCATTAGTACAGCCTTCGCTCATCATTTCTTTCTATGGGAAAGATTCCTTTTGATACCAATATTGTTTTTCACGAAGTTTGTTATTTATAAGTTTCTTTTATGAGAGCATTTTGCTGATAAAGTCTTTATATTTGTATAGAAAAATAACTCATTTATAAAAAGATTGTTTTTTTGTTGTTGTTTGTTGTTTTTTATTAAAATATTTTTATTTATTGATTTTGACAGAGAGAGAGAGAGAGAGAGAGAGATACAGAGACAGAGAGAGAACTGAACTAGGCAAGCTCCCAGGTCAGCATGTGGTTCCACACGGGCCAGGGCCGGGATTCGATCCTCGGTCCCCAGTGCTGCAAAGTGAGCGCTTAACCCACTGAGCCATCCCGGCTTCCCCTAAAAAGATTGTTTTGCTTGAAAACAATTTTAGATTGGTATTATTTTTTCCTAGTATTTGATGATACTTTATCACCTTTTGCCTTTGACTTTTGAGGAATTAATTCTCTGTGTAATTATCAATTCTTTGTATACATTCTTTTTTCTTAGTTGCTTTAAGATCTTCTGTCTGTCTTTGGTGTTCATACTTATTAGTTGTAATCAAGGTATAGATTTATTTCTCTTTTTTTTTTCCATTGTGCTTCCTGAATCAAAAATTTGAATATTTCACCAATCCTGGAAAATTCTCCATCATCATCCCCAAAAAGCTATAAAAAAATTTATCTAGCATCATGAGCTATTCTGATAGTAGGTGGAATGGTTTTTCAAAATATTGTCTGCTTTACTGCCAGAATTGGGAGATACATTAATGTGGTATTAGACTATATTAATGCATTTGAAATTTGATAAAATCCTCTATTGATTTTATAGTTATTTACATAGTTAAACAAAATATCAAGAAACTGGTTTAAAGGGGTCACATTGCATGAAACAATAGGGGGAAAGAAACTGTTTGCTAAGTAGGACAGTTGTAATGTCAGCGGCACAACACTGCAATGACAGGCTGAGACTGACCCTGGCTCAGTACACACACCTGTCTTAAAGATTCATAGTCACACGCAATGCTCAGATTCTGTAGTTCCGCAGTGTCTGGAGAAAGGGCAAGATTGAGAAGGCATTTATTTTTATTCTCCTTCACTAAAGGGACTGGGTAGCATAGTAGGTTCTTATAATACCTGTGCTTTGTATTGTTGAGACATGTTTCCAAAAAGAAATGACTAAGGAGAGTGGATGAGATTCTGATACAGGAGCTGGGGAACTGTGGTAAATGCACGTGCACATGAATCCTGTTTAGCCAGATGAAAAGCACTTATATATTTACATTTAATGCATCAATCTATTGGATCATTAAGGAGATAATCTCTCAATCATTTATATTTGGGTTTGGTGAGATGTGTTTGTATTTATATATGTGGGTCTCTGCATTCTTGAATGTTTATAATACTTCAAACCACAGCACAGTAAATGTCAGCCTGTTTACCTTCACCATCTGTCCACCTTTGGCCGTGGGAATAGATTGAGTCTGCTTTTATCCTGATGCCTTAAGTAGGTCCTGAGCTCTTCATATGAATTTCTCAACACTATTTTTAAAAATCTATTTTGCCTTTTCCTATGATATTGCTAAAAAGAGCAAACATATTCTATTTAAATAAAAAATGTACTTCAGTCGGTTAGTGAAAATTGTCAACCTAAACATAGGTTTTATTCCTGATAATCCGTGATAAGAAAAATGATGGGCTGACATAAGTTTTTCACTTATTTAAAAGCTTTACACACAAATAACAATATTTTTGGGGAAGCCGGGGTGGCTCAGCAGGTTGAACACTCACTTTGCAGCCCTGGGGTCTGAGGATTAAATCCTAGCCCTGTCCCATGCGGACCCACATGCTGAACTGGGGTGTGCTCCCAGTTTAGTTCTTGCCCGGGCCCATGTGGGAGGCTCCCGGCCCGGTTCCTACCCTGTGCAGCCCCTTACCCATCTGTGGAGTGAAACTATATCAAGAACTAATGGCATAAAACTATGGAGAAGGGTCCTCCCCTTCTCTCTGTCTGTCTCTGTCAAAAAAGACAAAATAAATAAATAAATAAATCTTTAGAAAAGACTTAAAAATAGCAATATTTAGCTCTTTGGAAAGGCAAAAAAGCAAGGAAATTAACAGGTACAGAACTACCATCCACTATCTGATGAAAGTCAAGAAACAAATGGGTGAGCCCCAAGGATATTTTTGTTAACCATTCATAGTATGTATCTCCTTCCTTTGGACATGTATGTATCACAGAACTATTAGTTTTCATTTTAGGGGAGAATAGATTAATTTTATAGAGATGTGAAGCCAAGCTTTGTTTAAAAATAAAATGAAAACTCTTTTTATTAATCCAAAATGTCATACTACTTATTAAGATTTTTTCTTAAATCTGAAACTAGACAAAATTTGAACAAGAATGCCAGGTATTTTCTGTATTTGAAGTAAAATTTAACAGTTTAAACATAGCAATGAACACATTTGTCACCCTCCCAAAGTTTCTTCATGAGTTTTTGTCATCCTTCTTTCTTGCCTCTTCTTGTATCCTAATACATTCATTGTGTTTACTTCAGTAGTTACATGGTTAGTTACAGAAGTTAAAACTTACCAAATTGTTGTGTGTGTGATTGTATGTCACCTCTACCTCAAGACAACTGCTGGAAACAGAAAAAATAAAAGTAAATTTTTAAAAACAACATTTCAGAATTCTCCAGGATGAAGAAATTCATTGGTATTGATTTTAAAAACAAGAATGCAAACAAAATATGTGTTTTACCACCATTGAGATAAAAGATAAGTGAACTGTGTCAACTCCTCCTTCTTACTTCGCAAGCATCTTTTCCCTTTGGACTTTATGTTACCACGCTTGTTACATCTTGACCTTTCAGAATGCCACTACTTAAATAATAATATTTACAAGGGCTGTACAGAAAAAACTGAGCCATTCCTAATATAATAAGAATGTTTACATGGCTGGATACTTTCTGGACAGCCCCCATAGTCATTAAAATACACACACATATGCATATACACATCCATCTACATTTACATATCATGAGTGTGTATGTATTTATTTGAGAGCCCATTAGATACCAGGCAGCTTGTCAATGCTGCAGACAGATGCAAAGATGATTAAGTTAGAATATTTCATGCCAGGGGTCCAGTATGTTCCTCAAAGCAGAAGAGAACAAGATTTATTTTAGAACTAGCCAGTAATTTAATATAACTGGATTAAAGATCGAAAGACCCAATTTCTCTTTTGTAAAGTGAGGTTATTTTATATAGCCACATTTCTCATAACTCAAGTTTAGTGGAAACCAGGTGAGGGATTAAACATCAAGATTTGAATTGTGCAGACCTTCCCTGGTTGTAGTGTTGTGGGATCATCACAGAGGCCAGAAGAAAAACAGCTGTTGTTTCTGCAAGTCAGCAGCTTTGTTTGAATTGTTTTATGAGACAACCAGTCCTAGAATGGTAACGACCTGTCCTAATCTATATGTGCTGATGTTATCTGGTACTGAGAAGCAAAGTAAAGCTCTTTCTTGTGCAAAAGGTAGGTGCAAGTAGATGATCGGTTTGTGAACGTTATCTATGGTTAAAATGTTAGAAATATATAAATACTTACAGGGAAAAAATGTATTTGTTATAGCAAATTTGACACTTCCTAGCCTTAAATTATTTTTCACAATTTCAAAAAACTGTTGTCTTTAATCAGATATATGGGGGTTTGTTTGTGTGTTTGTTTTTTGTTTGTTTATCTTAATATCATGGAACTTCTTGGAATACAGGTAACCCCTGTATAATATCATTGTTAGGTTGCTAAAAAGTGTCGGGTTCTGCCAATCTGTGCTATATGAAACAAAGAACCAGTACAAAGAAAACGGGGGATTAGCAGGAAGTTGGGATGGCTCAGAGGGTTAAGCAATCACTTTGCAGCCCTGGGGTCCTAGGATCGGGCTCTTGGCCTGTGCGAACCCATATCCTGAACTAGGGCATGCTTCCCATGTGGGAGGCCCACAGCCCGGTTCCTACCTTGTGCAGCCCCTGCCCGCCTGTGTGGAGTGAAACCATGTTGAAAAGTGATGACGTACAACTGCAGAGACTGCTCTGGGTCCTTCCCCTTCTCTCTGTCTCTCTCTGTCAAAAACAATAAAATAAATTTTTTTTTTAAAAGGGGGTGGGGGGGTGGTTAGGTTCCAAAAATTAAAAAAGCAGACTATTTTATTTTTATACTCAAGAGAAATATCTTAAAATTTTTTTCACCAAAAATATATCATATTAATATGTAGTAAATAATGTTTTCTTCATCATCACTACTAAGCACCATTAAATGAGAGCATTTTCTTTTTGACAAAATATATCTTCATCCTCTGAACTTTCTTTAGCATTACCTTGACTTCTATCCTGTATTTTTTGCAAAAAAAAAAAAAATAGTCTGTTATTTTAGATTGCTTGCTTTTAGGTGAGAGATCTTTATAAATTTTGCTATATGGTGCAAAGCGCTTGTGACGTTCACTCTTAAACTGCTTCTTTCAGTGGAAGGATCTCCATTTAGAAACTACAGCTCCAACTGTTGGGCTAAGTCTAGGCCTTTATGCTTTTTAGAGGAAAGAGGTTTTAGTTCATTTTCACCTGTGTTCTCGTCTCCTGAATTATCTTGGCTTATTCTGATGTCGTTTCCACCAAATTTGCTTCATCAGTTTCTTCTTCCACCAGTAATTCTTGGATATCTTCAACAGTCATATCGTCAAAATCTTCCCCTCCTAGAGACTTAGCAAGTTCTACTATTGCATCCACTGTGTTTTCTGCTGACTCAGTGAGATTTTTCACTTTGAATTGACTCCGGCCATATAATTTTCCAACAAGCGCATAAGGTCGTCAGTTTTATTTCTTTGATGAATGAATCTGTGAGAATAATAGAGTCCAAAATTGTAAAAAGTTTCCATGCCTCCAGGACTTTTATAGATTTGTCATCGTCTGTGTTATTCAGGGATTTCCCTAATTTCAAATGAGATATTTTTTGCTCTTAAAAGTTCTTATTACTCTCTGTGTTGTTTGGGAATTTCTCTAAGTCTCAAACCAGGTTAGAGTGAAAACATCTTCTAGGATACTGTGTTACAAGAGGGTTTCCCCCAATTCTTGAACCATGTTAGAGTGAAACCATGTAATAGAAGTACCATATTATACAACTATTGTGTGAGAACAAACTATGTTATAATATTCATAAGCACTTCCATAAGAACTGTGGTACAGTTACATCTAAAGCTTTATCTGTTCATGTTGAGCTTTCTCTAAAAGGCACATGGCAAGTTTTATGTAGATTGAATAACTGTTTTAAAACATGCAACACTGAGGTTAGACCATCAGCTTGGCTAGAAAATGGTTTGAATGTAGTTCCTCTAATTTATGGCAAGATGGAGTGGGGTAGTGAAGTGATTTTCCATATGGTATGATTTTAAATATTTATTAAAAACAAATTCACAGTATTTTGTCTTGAGCATCAATTCAACTCTATCACCATATGTGACGATATATCATATAATATATGACATATATCATCATGACATCAAAATTGTTGAGATCTACCTAGTCCTAGAGCCCAGCAGATTCTGCTTCTATTTGGAAAATCCATCACATCCATGAGCCCAGAACATTAGTAGTTGTCATGTAGATCAGGCCTTGAGCATAATGTAACTTTTTAAATATCATAAAAAACAAGGCAGTGTTTTCAGATCACATTTAGTAAAAAGAGAACATCAGAATAAAAATGAATATTATATTTCCTGTGAAGAATATATTAAAAAGTGAGTCAAGTTCAGTATACTATATTATCTTGAAAATTCTTAAGCTAAGTACAGTAAAAGAAGAATAAAGCACAAGTAGTGAATTAATTTATATGCTATATCCACTAATGGCTAGTGTGCCAATGAAAAAGAATTCCCCAGCCCCCCTTTGGTGGAAAAGTTTGATGTGTTTGTTTAATTTCAAATTGGAATAAAATCTTAGAAGGCATTTCATGAGTATTTGGCTAAACCAGCAATTTTGGCAGGAAAGTATAAATTTGAACCTTCCGGAATAATTTATTCATGGTGAACAAAGTACAGACCAACAACAATAAATAGAACTAAGCAGCCAATCAAAACAACGCCATTTCCTTTCTATTAATCATGGCGACATTCCTCCACCTACCCTCAAAAATTAGAAAAAGACTTGTAGGTAAAAATTAGTCCCTGGAAATTCTACTTAGACCATATACATGTGTACCCCGGTAGATTAGTTCTCCTTGACATATATGGCTTTCTAATCACAAGTACTATCGCCAGCAAAGCACACTGGGTTTTTTTTAAACACAAAAGCACCTGAAAAAATAATCAGATTCTTGTACATACAAAATGTGACTGGGTTCCCATTCCATGTAGATGCCAAAACCAAGTGAGCTTATACAACTGAACAAAAATAAATGGTGTTTATTTTTTCCATGTGCACTTAGCAAGAGAATATGCAAAAATAAATGTGCAGAACTATAAATTTGCCCAAGATTACCACATATGCCTGAATATAAGATGAGACTTTGTCCCAGAAAGTATTCCTCAGAAAAGAGAGAATTACGTTGTTTTTGAACACTCACAGAATCTCTACTGGTACAGGAAACACATTGGCCTGAGTGAGCTCTGTCAATCTTACTTGAGGGTATTTATGGAATTCTCCTGATAAATTTGTCTTAAAAATTCAATGGAGACTTAACCATTATTTCCTGGAATCTGATCTCACAGTTGGAACTACTAGATGCTATGGAGAACTCAAGAATTCAGTAAAGTATTTTTCCCAACAAATTGCATGGCGGTTTCCTTGGGAGAGGATTTAGGTGGTTCCTGTGTCTCTACAAATGTCCAGAAGACAAGTGTAAAGTTCACAGAAAGTTGTTTTATGAAATCTGAATAAAGGCTTGGAAAGAAGGTTATTTCCAAGTCAGTATACATTTACATAGTGTGATATTTAAATAGTGTTGTGTGTAGTTGAATTTTCAGTAGACATTCATATAGAGACCAGTAATACTGTTAGCTGTAACAAACAATCCTAGACCTCTCACTGCTCTAAATCAGTAAATATTCTCTTCTTGTATATGTCACAATCCAGCATCCACTGAATGGCTGTTCTTCAAGAAGTGGAGTGGGTATGAGAAGTCTATTCCTCAGTACCCAGAATTTATTTATAAAAATTTGTGTATGTATTTTTACACACTTAAACTTCAGTCACCTTCCAAATACTCTCTGTTTGATACAATACACCTACTGAGACGCTTTTAACGGCTCAAAACAGTTTTTGAACTCGTCGGTTTTGATGTCTTTTAGTGCTTCTGTCATTTTTCTATTTCACCTCCTCCACATGGGCAAAATGTTTCCCTTAGAGGACATTTTTCATCTGGGGAAACAAAGAAATAGTTGTTTGAGGTGGGGGAGATCAGGTGAATGGGGAGCATGGGGCATAAGAGTCATGCTGTTTTTGCTCAAAAATTGAACAATCAGCATGGTGTGGGCAGGTGTGTTGTCATGACACACGTTGTTCATGTAAAGCATCATGAAATGAGCAAATGCATTGAAAGAGTTTCCAAAAAAATTCACTGACGCTTAATGCAGCCTCTCACAATAACAGCTGGTACACTGATGCATATGGATTCCTAGAACACGCACCCAGCTGGAGAAGCCTGTCCTACAAGGAGCCTACCCTCCAGAAAATAATTCCATTTTGGGGGGAGTCCCCCTTTGTACTGCCATTTTTAACACATGCCTCCAGGACTGCTACAAAAGAAGATAAAACATGAAAGACCACACCAATCACTTTAGTGACCCACTGGGAAGCAGAAGACTTCGCCTTCCACTGGCCAAAACTCAATTGTCTGCGCCCAACCTAACTGCAAGGAAGGCTAGAAATGTAGTTGCCCATATTCCGAGGAAGAAAGTGGTGTTAGCGAGTACCTAGAGTCTCTGCTACGGCACTGGGCTGTCTCTTCTATGATCCTATAAGTTGCCCCCCAAAAGTTTAAATCTGTCATTTGGAAAATGTAGGATTTCCTTATATTTGGAAGCTCCTTCACTTTGGGCATCCCAGTATGTGTGTTATTTTTTGTTTGTTTGTTTTGTTTTGTTTTTTCACACCACCAAGCAGTTAACTCTATTCTGACACTGTATCTGTAGATAGCTTAAAATCCCACAGGTTAAGGGTAACAGCCTCACAATAATGAGCACTACTCCAGGTTAGAAGCCAAGTCCAAGTTCAGGTGCTTCTTACCTACCAGATGTAGAGATGAGGTTACCATGACCCCCTCTTTGGATTTCATTAATTTGCTAGAGCTGCTCATAGAACTCAGTGTACTTTCTATATTACTGGTTTATTATAAAAGGATATAACTCAGGAAAGCCAGATGAAAGAGAATCATGCAGCAAAGTATGGGGGAAAACCACAAGAGGGTTCCTGCTCTCTTGGCTCACAGCTCTCTCAGAATCTCTGCATGTTTGCCAACCCGGAAGCTCTCCAAAGCCTTTCCTTTGAAGTTCTTATGAAGGCTTCATTATATAGATTTGAGTAATTAAGTCACTAGCCATTGGTGATTGATTCAACCCCTCCCCTGAGGCAGAGGGTAGGATTGAAAGTTCCAACCCTCTAATCACCTAGTTGGTCCCCTGGCAATGAGCCCTTCATCCTTCAGCTTACCTAGAGGCTTTCCAAAAGTCACCTCATTAACATAACAAGGCCACCTTTATTGCTGTCAACACTTAGTCAATTCCAAGTTTTTAGCAGCTCTGTGCCAGGGCAGGAAAACCAAATTGCAGTATCATAGGCATATTTGTAGTTGCCTCAAAACTCCCAGGTTGTAGAAAATTATGATTAAATTTAAAAAAAAGGGTTTGTGTAATAAAGAGAAAGTAACAGAAATAAAATGGAAATGTATTAAAACCCACTTGACCACCAGTACAACTCCATTAAATGGTAAAGAGTGAGTGCATGTTTCAGTTTTGTTTTCAAAATTTAAATATTTCAATTTTGCATTTGTTTGAAACTGTTCACCTATTCATGATATCAAAGGATAGAATTTTAGAAGTGAAAGGGACATAGACCTACTGTGGTTGTTTTTAAACTCTCCTGGTTAGAACACTTCTTATTTCCCTTTCAAATAAAATCTATTTTAAAGCCTTGTTAGTGAACCAGACAACAGGGCTGCACTGGCAGATGACGGGAAGGGGGCTTAGGCGCCCTGCCCAGTTGGATTTCCCTCTCCAACCACTAAAGCACCCCTGAGCCATGGCTTCATCTCAAACTTGGGCTCTGAGAAACTGGGTTTGCCAGCTGCTGATTTAATCCGCCTTGCTTTAATGACCAGGGACCCAAATGGCCGGACTCACCAATTGGCAGTCAAGGCCCCACAGCTAGCGAGTGGAGCTGAGGCCCTGCCATCCCAGACCAGCTGTGCACCATTGTATTCATACTGCTTGCCTCTGGGAGCAACCCGGGCCAGCTGTCCATCTGCTGCCCTGCAACCCACTGTCCTGAAGGCCAACTTCTCTCTCTTGGCTGGCAGTTGATGCCCTCTGCCAACAGCTCTGTACTTACATACAGCGAAATCTGCCTTGATTTCACATCTCAACCCTTTGATCTCAGTTTTATCCCCTCCGAGACATGGGGAGCATATGTTTACCTCCTTCTCCTTTAGACTTTTTTTTTTTTTCCAAGCTAAAATTCCCCAAGTCCTCATATGACATTTAAAAATGCCCCTTTACTAAGTCCTTCTGCCTGAATGTGCTATCAATTATAAATACAACTCTTACAAGGTAGAGCACACATCAAATTAAACACTTTGGTTGTGATCTGACGAAGCACCAAACAGAATGGACTAGGAAGGCACGTGATTTGGCCGTGAAGTGAAGGCTGTTGGAAAGGAAAATCTTTTCCTCTACCCTCTTAGGTTCATTCATGGGGACTTGCAGATTAAACTGACAAAGGACAGATCCCCAGGAGAAAAATCATACTATTTCATTAATTTTGCATGCCTGGGAGTTCACAGAATAGAAGGGAAATCAAAGAAGTGGTTAGAATCAAGGGCTTATTAACCATGTTCCAGAAAGAAAAGGGGTTTTGAACTTCAAATGATGACAAATTATAGGGAAACTACTACGAAATACAGGAAACTAATGGAATTTGAAGGTTACTTTAGTGAGGTTTGTGCAGACTCATCTTGGTGCTGATGCTCCTGCTCTGGTGATGAGTCACTGTCCTGTTCCTGATTCAGAAAGGGGAGACACCTTCAGAAGGGAAATTTATGCCCTGGTTTTGGGCAGACAAGGGGAAAGCAGAGAATTCTTTCTGCATCTGTGGGTTCTGCGTTGCCTTCAGCGCAAAATAAACCATATGGCAGAGTGGTGTATTTTGGAGTAGCATATTCTGATCACCTTCAAGGTACAATTTGATACCTGGCCCCTACTCTAGTTATTCTGGATTGCTTTCTTCTGGGGACATCATCACCCTCCCCCCACCCACCCCCACCCCCCCACACACATATACTTCCCACTACCAACTTCAAAATCATGCTCTAAATTTCAGATTATCATTCCATGAATTAGAATCCTTGAGGTTTTTTGTTTTTACAGTTATAAATTGGCTTAATTATTCAGTTGTCCAACTTCTATCAGCTTCTTTGTAAGGATTTGAGGTCTCATATGAAATTTGGCTTTAATCCATATTCATTTCATTCATCTCATTCATTCATTGTATTGTGGTCCAATCGCTGTCCCAGCCACCAGAAGTAATAGTAAA
>PVKE010047666.1:0-11959 GCA_004027555.1 Craseonycteris thonglongyai | reverse complement strand
TATATATATATATATATATATATTTCATCATGAACAGCTTTTTTCATCACCATGAAAAGTCTGAATTTTAAACAGATTCTTGGACTTGGGCCTCAGACCAATTAGCTCATCCAACTTTAGCTTCTGTCTCTTCCCCAGTAGTGTTTCTAAAACAGCTGCCTTCACCATAAAGCTCTGCGAGTTTTCCCAGTTCAAACTTGGGCTTCTTCAGCATTTTGACTTCCAACAAAGATATCATGAAATGAATAATTACATTAGCAAGCCTTTTCTAGGTCTTTTTCAGTGCTGTCTAAAGTCAATTTATGGACCACATCTTTCAAATCATTTATCTGCACTCTCAGATCATGATTTCCATCATTTTCCTCCAGATTTGTTGGACCTGTTGATGCTAAGCACAAGAGGTCTTCCAAATCTGATTGTTACATTTTTTTACTAAATCACAGAGCATAAATAAAACAACCATCAGTAGTCTTGACATCAACATGAGTTTTAGTCATAGTCTGTGGAGAGTCGGATGTGAGAGGGAGGGCCCCATGTCCTGCAAGACTGTCCAGGGGACATCTTGCCTCCACTGATCCTTGAAGAGAGAGTATGCAGAAAGCCTCAGGCAACTAGCTTAAGGGGTATAACAGGAAGGAGGTCTCAGAAAGGCTCGAGACAATCAATATGCATTGGAATGCAGGAGTTGAGTTGCTGTATATAAGCTGTGGGCTAAAATAAAACGGCACCACTGCTCCACTATCAGCGGTCAGTGGTCCTCCCCATCCCAGCTGTTGTCTTTGTGTTTTTCTATCATCTCCCACTCACTCCTCTCGGGTCTGATGGGTTAGTTGATCAGGACTCTGCAATAGTCTGCCATTTTTGACCCTGGAGCATATTTTGTTATGGGTATATCCATACCATCAAAATTAGTCAGGCTGTTTTTCCCCTAACATCCTTAGTAATTAGATCGAATTTTCTAAATGCAACTTCATAATTCTGCAGAACAGCTAGGCTCATTTTAGACCATCAGATGCAATTTTGGTTCTGTGAGTTCTTATAACTAGTGTTGTCCCAACATTGCTGCCTTTAGTAAGATGCTTGTTTTTGCTGACCATCATGGTGTTGGTCAGAGCCCAAAAACGTTTGAATATCATTTTTATTGGAAGGAGTACCTAAGTGGGGAAGGAATCTGAGTCTAGTGACCTTGATGTTTCCTTATGCATCTAAAAGTTCATGAGCTTAATATAAGCTCTAGTCAAATCTGCAAGTCTTACTCCAGTTATATTAAGCTATGGTTGAGTAAGATTTAAGGAGTAAATATTTGCTGCTTATAATAGTCTGCATTATTGTGTGTTTCATAATGCAAAATAGAGTAATTGACCACAACTTGAAGCAGAAAAAATGGTGAAAAACTTCAAGAAAATATTTATAAATTGTAAGTGAGAGCTGAGGCATGTTAATGTATTTCCCCATTAGTGACACCTAGTTCACATCTAGGCGTTCAGATCATAATACTGTAAACAGGAGCTCATTGTCCACTTTGTACCAGCTTCTCTAAGTATCTGGATGGCAATAGTCTCACTACTCTTGAACCTAGAAATATTACCTAAAACTTGAGGGCAAATATCATAACATATAATGGAAAATTAGAAAGTTAATTTGATGGCACACATTATTTATTCACTGTCAGCAAAGATTTATTGAGAACCTCATTTTACCAGATATTACTCTAGTTGCTAGAGGTCATTGAGAAACCAAACGAACAACACTCTATTGTAATGGAAGTTCCATTCTAATTGGGGGAGAGGCAGACAATAAGCAAGTAAACAGGTAAATGTACAATAATCTAGATGTTGTGAAGTACTGTAAAAAAAAATAAAGCAGAATAAGTGGCATAGTATTGGCAGTGGGGAGTTACAGAGTGGACTTTAATAAGGTGACATTAGAGTAAAGACCTAAATAGAGTGGAGAAGCAAACCATGTGGGTATCTGAGGGAAAGACATTCTTTGTACCACAGGGTACCAAGGCCCTGAATTTTCAAAAGCTTGGCAGTTTTAAAGAAGAGCAGGATATGTGGATGGAGCAGAGAGGACAGAAGAAATGATGGTAGGCAATGTGGTCATACAGCTGTGTGGAAGACAGTTGATGAATGATAAACCATTGTTGAAGAAAGAGTTGCCTGGATATTAAAGAGAAGGGAGAGCATTGGATAAGATGAGAACTGAGAGCTATTAAAAAAAATTTTTTAAGTCTAAGAGAAATTTGACGTTTGTTTTGGAAGCATATACACCTTAAGTGATAATTCTGCTTCAACTTGCTCTAGGGAGGGCAGAGGACCCAAGAGCTTTTTCAGTTAGTTATGTACTGCTGTGTACTCACTGTCTCGCCTTTAGGAAAATGGTAAACTCCTGCTGTCAGTAGAAAATAGTATGTATTAATGACATTCTATTTCTGATCAAAATAATTCTTTCTAGAAAATATTTACTTTTTTACTGTTTTTGTTGTTGTCTGTTTGTTTGTTTTGACAGAGAGATGGAGGGAAGGGGGAGGGCCCAGAGCAGTCTCCATAACTGTACATCGTTTGCTTTCTATATTGTTTCACTCCACAGATGGGCATGGGGCTGTGTAGGGCAGGAACCAGGCCAGGGTCTCACCCAAATTCAGCACGTGGGTTCGCATTGCCTGGGGCGGGAACTTGATCCCCAGACCCTGAGACTAGAAAGCGAACGCTCAACCCACTGAGCAACCCTAGCATCCCTGAAAATATTTACTTTTTTCAGGGGTCAGATCTAGACACCATCAACTGAATCCTTAGAGTTGGTTTCCGTTTGCTTATGGAAGCATTGTACGGATGTAAGGCTGTGCTATTAAATTGTGTTGTTAGGGCCACAGCCCTAACAAACTGTCCTTAGCCAAAGAGAACTAGGCAGCAGGAAAACACTGATTCAAACAGAAGTTGAACCACCACCCTGTCCTCCCTTAGATGCCTGGTGTTTACTGATATAATATCCAACAACCCATCCTGTCCTTGGAATGGGAGGAACTGTTGGGAGTGTTGAAAGCTGAGAGATTTATAACTCTAGCTTAAGTGATGATTCCAAAACTATCCAGAGCAAGTAGAACTTTTTAATTCATTTTAAATCTTAAAATCTTGGACCTTTCACTTAGTAAAAAATGTCCTGTGTGAAATCATTTAAGGAGATTTAGAGACCTTTAAAGCCTGCCTGCCAGTCAATTCAGGTCAAGTTTGTAACCCTACCAGAGAATCAAAAATGGAATAAAAATGTGACCTAAACTTATTTCTACATGATGAAAATATCACTAGCTCGGGGATAAAAAAAAAAAGGGTTTCTGTTCATTTCCAGTATTGCCACTTAGCAACTATATGATTTTAGTTGGGTCATAGTCTCCCAGAACGTTTTCATCTATAATATAGGGATAACTAATGTAACTCTAGATTATTCTGAGTATTAAATATGAGATAAGATGTGATCAAGTACTTTCTTTACTATATAAATAAAGAAACACTTCTATAAAACAGCATTGTACAACTCAAAGAATCACTTTGTAGTGATTCTTATGCATAATTTGAATGAGGCACTTGTTATTGAAGAAATAGTTACACAAATCTGTTGTTATGGGACTTTAGCAGGCATTGCCTTTTAGGTTTAATGCTATTTCTTGTGACAACTGGGAAGCTAATGTCTTTTATGATAAACCCGTGTTTTGTTCCCTCCCCACCCTCCTTATACCTGCAGATCTGAAAGATCATTGTGGTGTCTGAACTTTCAGTGTGCTACAACTCTGAGCTTTTAAATTCAAATGAAATTGTTCCTTGTTTACCCTAGAACACCAAATTACCTATAATCATCTGAAAAGTAATAAACAATAGCATTTTGTTTTTCTGTAGTTTTCAGGAAATATATTAGGGTGTTCTCATGAATAAGTTCTGCAAATCTCTAAGTCTGATTTCCTTAAGCAAGAACTTTTAACAAATGTTTATTGAATTGTTCCTAAAATGTATTATGATTACTTACTTTAGCATAGTATTCTGAACACAGTTTAACTTTTTAAATCTAAAATTATATTAGGAGCTAAAGTTATAGTGTTCTTTAGTATAATGATTACTAAAATAACTTGCTGGGTATAGCTAGCTCCCTTACCCCCCCACCCTAGATAGGTCCAAATTACTTTTAAGGCATCCTGATTTTTGCTTCCTTGCTTAGAGCCACCTCTATCTTCCTGATTGATCTCTTTTCAGTATAAACTTTCATCCACCTCAACTTTAAATGTACTTCCTATTAGTAGTATTCCATAAATGTTGTTACTTTATTACTGCCTTCAATCTCATCTGCATTATGGTACATATAATGTTTTTGAAAATAAACTACATAGTATTTTTTTACTTAAAATAGTTTATAAGGAAATTATATCAATATTCTATTACCAGTATAACTATCAGTATATTTTAGTATACATTAAAATAAGTACTAAGTCCAAGCTCTTGTAACCAGCTATGTGACTAGGAAAGTTAGGCTCATTTGCCTCTGATGTAAAAGAGGGGTAATAATAGTACCTATGTTGCATGGTTTGTGTAAACACTACATGAAATGAAGTGTTCTTATTGCAGTTCTTGGAACAGAATAAAAGCTCAATAAGTGTCAGTCACTTAGGAAAATAGGAATATATATAAATATATAAGAACTAATACTTTCAGCCAAGATGAAGTAACAAAGAATAGATTTGAACACATGCCTGAAAAAAAATGGACAAAATATATGTAATCAGAGTTTTTAAGACACTACATGTCAGACAATGAAGAACAGTGTTCTGAGAGATGGGAAGAACCAAGTAGGGCCTACAGTTGCCCCTTAGGTGCTCTTTATGGAGAATTTCCATCCCAAAGTGCAAGGAGGGGAAACCAAGGAGGAGCGTGATACACTCCTGAATGAGGATACAAAGGCCAGGTTGCTTGAATTCCCAAGACAGAGAACCTGAAAAGAGAGAATTTCTCAGAGAGCTCCAGAGATCTGCAGAGTGTTCCTCTTGAGGATTCAGTTAAGTACTGATCAGTGCAATAGTATACTAAAAATTCTAGACAGCAAAGTAGCAAGAAAAAAAAAGTCATTTAGGTAGGAAAATGAAGTAAAACTCTTCTATTTGCAGGTAACATGAATATATATTTAGAAAATCTAGTAGAATCTACAAAAAGAAAACTAAAACTAAGAATTGAGATTAGCAATTCTGTAGGCTATAAGATCAATATACAAAAATCAATTGCATTTTTATATATTAGCAGTGAATACTTGCTAATTGACATTTAAAAAATCAAAGCCATTTAGAATAGCATAAATATGGAGTACTTAGACAAATTTAAATATAAAATATGCATGATCTATATACTGAAAACTGTCAGACAGCACTCAAGGAAATTAAAGAAGGCCTAAACATTATAGATTGATATATTGTGTTTATGGGTTGGAAGATTTGATATTGTTAAGATGTCAGTTCTCATATTGATATAGATATATAATACAACTCCAAATCAAACCACAACAGGAATTTTGTAGAAATTTAAAACTTATTCTAAAATTCATATGGAAATGCAAATGACCTAAAATTGCAAAATAACTTTGTAAAAGGTAGACTTGGGATGCTAGGATAGCTCAGGGGTTGAGCACGTACCTTGCAATTGCGAGGACCAGGGTTCAATTTCTGACCCCAGCCTGTGCAACCCCATATGCTGGGCTTCAGTGAATCTGGTTAACACTGGATGGCTCAGTGGTGAAGGATACAGTTCCCATGCAGGAGGTCCCTGGTTTGATTCCTGCCCCGTGCAGCCCCACATCCACCTGTGTGGAATGAAACCACGTCACAGCTAATGATGTACAACTATAGAGACTGCTCTGGGTGCGCGCTCTCTCTCTCTCCCTCTCTCTCACTCTCTCTTTCTCTATCTTCTCTCAAAAACAATAAAAATAAAATATTTGTTTAAAGAAAAAGGTAGAGTTGGAGAACTAACATTATAAGATTGTGAGAGTTATAAAGATGCAGTAATTTAGAGAGTATGATATTGGACAGGTCAATGGGATAGAACAAATAGATATCAATGGTAATATAATAGAAATAGATCTACTCATATGTGGACACTTGATTTCTATATAGAATCAAATGCAATTCAACAAAGAGTATAGTCTTTTCAACAAATGATGCTGGAACAAATGGATAGCTTTATGCAAAAAAAAGGAAATACAAAAGAGATTTGATCCATACCTCATACTATACAAAAGATATTAACAGTAAACCATCCACAAAGAAATTTACTTGATTTTGGATCACAGAGTTCAATGTAAGACCTAAAAATATGAAACTTCAAGAAGAAAATGTAAAAGAAAAGATTTGTTTTCTTGGGTTAAGCAAAATTTTTTTCAGATAAGAAACCAAAAGCATGATCCATAAAAGAAATAATGGGTAAAGTGGATTTTACTAAAAATAAAAACTTCCACTCATTAGCAGACAATGCTGAGGGAATGAAAAGACAAGACAGGTCAGCTATATATTTAATAAACAGCATTTATTCAGAACTTAAAAGGACTCTGAAACTCAATTATAAGAAAATAAACAACGAAGTTAAAAATTGAACTGAGAATTTGAACATACACTTTGTCAAAGAAGTTATACAAATAAGCACATAAAAGATGCTCAACAGCATTGGTCATTAAAGAAATACAAATTAAAATTACAGTGAGATATCACTACACACATTTTATGATGACTACAGTTAAAATACTGATCATGCCAAGTGTTCACAAGGATTTGGAGAACTGGAACTTTCATACTCTTGTTTTGAGAATGTAACATGGTACAACCACATGAGAAAACAATTTGCAATTTTCTTAAAAAATTAAACACAGACATTCTATGCCTAGATATTCACTAAAGAGAAATGATGGCGTTATGTCCGTACAAAGAATTATATACAAATGTTCAAAGTAGCTTTATTTATAATAGTTCCAAACTAGAAATGACTCAATGTCAATCAACAAATGAATAGATAAATAAACTTGGTATCCGTACAATGGAGTACTAACCTACAAGTGTAAAAGTTGTACTATTGATACATGCAAAAACATGGATGAATCTCAGAATAATAAAGCTGAATTAAAAAGTCACACTAAAAGAAATCCAGGGGAAGCCAGGATGGCTCAGTGGGTTAGGCGCTCACTTTGCAGCCCTGGGGACCAAGGATCGAAGCCCGGCCCTGGCGTGCGGACCCATATGCTGAACTGGGAGTGCCCCCAGTTCAGTTCTCATTGGGGCGAGACCCCAGCCCCTTTCCTGTCCTGTGCAGCCCCGCCCACCTGTGGAATGAAACTATGTGGAAAAACCAATGATGTACAACTACGGAGACTGTTCTGGGCCCTCCCTCTTCTCTCTGTCTCTGACTCTGTATCTCTCTCTCTGTCAAAAACAATAAATAAATCTTAAAAAAAAAAAAAAGAAATCCACATTTTGTGATTACATTTAACAAAAATTCTAAGAAAGACAAACTAATCTTGTGACACAGAAAATGAATCAGTAGTTACCTAAGGATTGAAGGTTGGAGGAGGGTAGGAATGACACAAGGAAATTTTGGGGAGTGCTGGATATATATGTCCTTATATTGATTATGGTGATGGTTTCACAGGTGTGTGTGTGTGTATGTGTGCATTTCTAAACTTATCAAGTTGTACATTTTAAATATGGGCACTTTATTATGTGGACTATATTTCATTCAACTATTAAAATATTAAATATATAACCATTACAAAATTTTGGTTCACTTATCTCCCAGAGTCATCTTGTATGCAATGTCATCAGTAAACCTTGTTGCCTCCTATGCCAGAATTTAAGGTTCTCAAAGGAAGGATAGGTGAAGACTTAGGTTAGTCATTTCATTTTTTGCTGACCATACTACCCCAGTGAGCTCTGCTTAGCAGAACTCCTAATAAATAAATTTCAAGAACTCTAGGGTACTAGATGTTCGTGTTGCTCAGGGTTTTCCTTTCAAAGGTAAAATGGAATTTTGGAAGGCAGTGGAATAGCATCAGGAGACCAGGGTTTTTGGCCTAACATTACCTGGATACTTGCCTCTATTTGTTCCATGTGTCTAAGAAAGTCACTTAACGTCTCTGGGCCACTTGTGGAAAACAAGGAGCTTAAGTTTAATCCCTAAAAGTTCTTCTACCACTGTCATTTTGCCTCTGGGATGTAGTGTTCAGAAGGACTGAGGTGACTGGGAGTTCAACCACCAGGCAAGGTAATGGGAAAAGAGCTATATGACTTTAAATGAAAATCAAATAAAGGCAATTTAAATTTAGAAACAGAATAATGATAGTGATATTCTATGGTGACATAGTAAGAGTTGAATAAAAGACCAGCTAATGTCTCTCTCTATTTTTATAAAAATAGCTTTAAAAGTACAATCTTCTCATCTAGGAATGCTGCCAGGTTTCTGTCTTCAGAGAATTTTTCACTTTCTTTCTTACAACACTAAAAAAGAAGTTAATACTGTCAGAGTCCTACCTAACTCTAGCAGAATTGGTGTTTGTGTAATTGATGACAACTAGCACTCCTACCATAGCTTTTCTGATTCTACGGAAACATATTTCTTACCATAAAGCCAATTTACCTTGGAATGTCAGGGACAGCTTTACAGTAACTGGTGAAAATTAAAAACTAAATTAAAACCCAACCCAAGTTTCCAACAAATGGATATCTATTCACAGTCAGGGGTGAAATTTAAATGGAGCTGGCTGTTCTGACAGAAAGTAGCTTTCTCCTTCCAAATAACAATTAAGAATATTGATCAAAATTTCTGGTTGAGGGGAAGCTGGGATGGCTTAGTGGGTTAAGCGCTCACTTTGCAGCGCCGGGGACTGAGGATCGAATCCCGGCCCCAGCCCTTGCGGACCCATATGCTGAACTGGGAGCTCCCCCAGTTCAGTTCTCTCTGTCTCTGTATCTCTCTCTCTCTCTCTCTCTCTCTCTGTCAAAAACAATAAAAATAAAATAAATAAATAAATGGCAAAAATTTCTGGTTGTTCCAGATTGCAACACTTGTTTCAATGGCCTGCTGGGCATCCATAATCAGTGCAGGCACGAGGGAGCTGGAACTAACCGGAGATACTTGAAAATGCGTAGGTAACAGTAAGAGTGTCCAAGGCAACCATGCTTTGCTCTCTCTGTTTTCTTCTATTAGTAAGGTGACCAGATTTTAACATTGGTAAACCGGGACACCATTGACTGGGGGGAGGGGGTTCTTGATTAAAAATTTGGTCTATCTCCCGTCGTTCCCTAGCTTGTCGTGCATTCTTTCCAAAAATCGGGACTTTTTTAAAATGCCGCGGGATGCGGGACAAATGGTTAAAAATCGGGACTGTCCAGCCAAAAGCAGGATGTCTGGTCACCTAATCTATAAGGCCATTGAGAAATCTTCCAAAAGGGCGAATACATGCCAAATCTTAAAAGATAGGAAGGAGATATGGAGTCTCTTCTATGACCTTTCAGTCCCTCCATAATTTCTTTTCCCCCCACCAAATCTGTATTTGGAAAACCAGTGGTCACCCATTCCCTGTATTTCTCTAAAGCAATTAGATCTTCTACACAGAATAAATCACTAAGATTTTAGTGTCAATGAACTTGGTGTGTTATTTCTAGAAATTTAGTCATGTCTTTATGATAGAAATCAAGTCTGTGGCTATGTGGAGAAACTGCTTTGACACAGGAGAGTTCCTGAGGTTCTTCCATCTTACTGCATACATATATGTACATAGAAGCTCTGTTTTCAGGTAGCTTTTGTTCTTTGCTCTCCTTTTTTTTCCCACTAAAATCTGGTTCTTTTGAGGTAGTGCAGTAATCTTTCTAGTCAAAATAATTTCAAATTTTGCATCCTAAAGAACACATCTAGCTCACATATTTAGGTATAAAGCTCTTTATTTGTTCTTCCTTTACTTCAAACACTTGTTGCGTACCGTGAGCTCTAGAGTCAGACCACCTGGGTTTAAGTAGAGCCTGTAGTGGATACTAAGGGTGCAACTTTGGAAAAGTTATCTAACATCCCTATTTCTCTGTTTCCTCGTCTGTAAAATGGATACATCGGGACTTCATCATAGAGCTGGTTTGAGAATTAATGACTTAATGTATAAAACTCTTATATATATGCTATCACTACTCCTACTGTTTTTTATAAGGGCACTAATTCCATTCATGAGGGCTCTACCCTCATGACCTCCTCACTTCTCAAAGGCCTCACCTCCTTTGTTTGCATCAGGGATTAGAATTTCAACATCTGAATTTTAGAGGAAGTGGCAGGGGTTGGGGGTGGGGAGGTGACACAAACATTCAGTCTATAACAATATGTGATCTCGTTATACAGCAATCTCTGAGAAAAAATATAATTTTATAAGTAAGAGAACCAACTTTCTGAGTGTTTAAATAATGTGCCCATGATCATTCAACTGGAAATGGCCTAAACCAGTATTCAAAGCTAGCGTCCTTGAGTCGAGTGTGTACACACACACACAGTCTTTTCTTGCTAAACCATACCAACCGTAACTAATTCTATTGGAGCACTCAGGGAAAATGTTTTAGAGGAGGTGCAGTGTCTTGAAAGGAGAATGAGAGTTATCCAGTAGGGCATAGAAGAAGAGGCAGTTGTGATGGAAAAAACAACAGGATTACAGAAATTAGAAACTTTGGGTGGCTGGCTTTGTTCTTAGCCAAGCAGGTGCTATACTACCCTACATTTCTGTTTTCTAAGGATATGGAATAGAACATTTGGGAAAAAGCACCCGGGTAGCTAATGGCAAAATCTACCAAGCTCCATCTCCCCAGCAATCCCAGAGTAGATTCTGCCTGGGCGAAGCACTTCTTTCCATGGCATACATGCAGAGTGGTTCAGCCTATAGTCCTTTATCTAAGCCTGCTTTCCCCACACAGAAAAGAGTCTTATTCCTTAGGAGCAACATGCCTAGGCATTTGATAACGACTGTCTTCTGAAAAGCAAAGGCACTTTTTGCAGATTTGATTTGATTCCCTCATCAGATGTTATTTCAGATTTTGCAGGTGCAGTCTAATTTCTCTATGACATAGAGGCACTTTTGTTTATTTGCTCACCATTTCTGACACTACAGGGCATGTTGGTGTTTAAGCCCAGACAAGAGACATTCACAGGATTAAGCCTCACCACCATATCAGCGTGCCAAGATGTTTTGAATGTAAAGACAGGGAAATATTATCCAGTGGATCTTCTGCTCAAAGGGCCTTTGCTTGATTGTTTTAAAATGTGAATACTATTTACATAGAAAATATTGTGTGGGGCTATAGTATAAATAAAGTGTTATAATGAATTTTAACTGCATTTAAGCAGGCATTATAACTACCAAAAATGCAGAAAAGAAAGGAGAATTGAGATTATTATAAAAAATATGAATCTAGAAATAAGGCCTAATATAAAAACAGATTTTGGTAACTGCCTGAAGTAAATTGAAATTTGGTCTCAATGCTAACATTATCGAATACAATCAAGAATAAAATACTGGGTTGATCTTGGTTATGGCTCCTTGGAGATAAACTCCTAATCCATGGAAGATGAAATAACTCTTGAAGGTTTCATGCCATTACTGTGTAGTGCATGACAACACAACCACAACATATTAACAAAATACGATCTGTTATTGGAGAATGATTATATGTCAGCTTCAGAGCAGTTTACTTATTTCAGAAGTCAGTGTAATAAAAGAGCATTTTGTTTTTTCAATATCCCTAAGGAAACCTGTATGTGTATGTTTTCACAAAAGCATGTTTTGTGATAACCCAGTCATGTTTCTTTATCACAAATCAAGTTTCTAATTTAACTTATCTGGATTTAAAAAAATCATACAGTTTCATAGAATAGGTATCAAAAATCATGACTAGAGATTAGGAGCCTTTAAT
>PVKE010047665.1:0-11848 GCA_004027555.1 Craseonycteris thonglongyai | reverse complement strand
CACGTAAATGAATTTTATGTTTATAGTATGAGGGCTGTCCATAAAGTATTCAGCAATGTAATGTGAAAAATAGAGGCATTTATGACCAGATTTTTTTCAGATAACCCTGTACATACTCTTTTGTATCTGGTTTATTTTGCATTTATATAAGAACGGTAATATTTTTTCATCCATCAATGTTTTGAAGAATTCATTAATTCTATAATGCACAGTACGTGTGCCTGCAGCTTTCTTTTTTGGGGATGTTTTAAATTATGTGTTTAATATTTTTAGTAGATATAGAGCTATTTAGATTTCCTTCTTATGTTGTAATCAATTGTTTTGCTCAAGCAACATGTCCATTTCATTTCAGTTTTCAAATTGGTAAATAGTTTGAAATGTATTGCAACATTCCCAAGGCATAGCCAATTTTGATGTTTCACTCTAATCTAAGTTCTTAAATACATTAAGCACAGTTATTTTGAAGTGTTTAACTGATAACTTTAAAGTTTATATTCTTAGTTTGCTAATATTCATTATTTTAATTCTCAGTTACTGATTTTTTTTTTCTTCCCATGTCTAGGTATTTATTGTTACTCTCAATTATTCGTTATGTGCCTGTTATTGCAAAGAATATGTTGTAGAGGTTCTGGATTATGTGACTTTCATCTGAGGGTGGTTGAAAATTTTTCTGATACATGATTAAATTGCACTGACACACCTACAATTAGATGAGTCTATTTTAGTTTTGTCCTATTGCTAAATCATGTTCCTTGCTCATAGGACATTGTCTTTCTGTTTTGCTTGATTGAATGTCTGGGGTGTTAATCAAAGTGTATTTTAAAGGAGTTTGAACTCCAATGTCTCTTTTTCTTTCTTTAGAACAATATACACTGTCTAGATTAATGTAATTTTATAATAACACAATATATAGTAGTAAAGATGCAACTTTTTCTTTGTTTTCACTATTATCTTAGATGTTGTTAGCCTTTTAATTTCCCTACTCATTTTAGTATAAATTCATAAATTTGCCTATCTCTCCCCAAAATTATCTGCTATAATTTTGATTATTATTGCAGTGATTTGGTAGCATAATTTGAGGAGAATTGCCTCCTTTAAATCTTTGGATATTTAGAAATTGTGTCTATCTTTGTTTGTTTGTGTCTTTTCAAATTTCAGTAATTTTTTGTAGTATTTTGTGTGGTGGTATAATGTAGATTTTTGTCTATTTTAATGCCTTTTATGAGGGGTTTTTACTATATTAATAAATTATTATATATAATTTTACAACTTTGTGTGGCTGGTACCCAGAAATATGATTAATATTTATATACTGATATAGGATTCAAAAGTTCAAAATGTTAATAATGCATTCTAATAGTATATCTCCAGGTTTCTTTTTTGTTTTTCAATATATGTGATTGTGCAGCTGTGTATGATAGACTTTTTTTCTTTTAATTTTTCTATTCATGATTTTAATTTTTTTTAATCCTCAATAGATTCTCCAGGGCAATGTTGGACCTAAGACATTTTTTCTCATTCTCGTATCGGGGAAAAATTTACAGTATTTTACTGTTAATCAGGTAATATCATATAGGCTTTTGAAAAGATACTTTATGAGTGTAAGAAAGTTCACTTCTATTCCTAATTTTCTAAATTACTTTGTTTCATTTTATTATGTGTAAATATTGAAATCTATTACAGTAGTCTTCCTTCACCATAGTTTTGCTTTTCATGGTTTCAGTTACCTAACATTTAAAAATATTAAATGGAGGAGAAGCTGGGGTTGCTCAGCAGGTTGAACGCTCATTTTGCAGCCCCGGGGACTGAAGATCAAATCCCAGCCCTGGTCCATGTGGACCCATATGCTGAACTAGGGTATGCTTCCCACGTGGAAGACCCCAGTTCAGTTATCCCCCCCACCCCCCCCAGTTGGGACCTGGCTCTAGGGGGTGTGCCTCCCATGCAGGAGTTCCATGGCCCAGTTTCTGCCCTGCCTACCCCCTGCCCACCTGTGTGGAATGAAACCATGTCAAAAACTTATGAATAGCTGTGGAAACTGCTCTGGTTCTCCCTCTTCTCTGTCTCTCTCTCTCTCAGAAACAATAAAATAAATCTTTAAAAATAAATAAAATAAAAATATTAAATGAAAAATTTCAGGTATAAACAATTTATAAGTTTTAAATTATGCACCCTTCTGAGTAGAATGATGAAATCCCACACTGTCATGATCTGTCCCATCCCATCCTACCCAACCCCAACCAAGATGTGAGACACCCCAATACCTGGTATATACCCACACTGTATATACTGCCCACTTGTTAGTTACCTGATAGCCATCTTGGTTATCAATTAACTTGTCACAGTATTGCAGTACCTGTGTTGAAGTAATACTTATTTTACTTAATAATGGTTTTAAGCCATAAGAATAATGATGCTGGTGATTTGAATATGCCAAAGAGAAGCCATAAGTGATTATAGGTACGTACGTATAGGAAAACAACTTACTATATACAGGGCTTGGTACTATCAGGAATCTATTGGGGGACTTCAAATGTATCACCTTTGGATATGGGGAGAACTGCAATAATGCTTTTGAAACTAATGTATGCTTAAGTTATTTTTCTTTATTTTCTTAATATGTAAATGGCATTGATTTTGGGAATGTTAAAGTAAATGTACATACTTGAAACAAATTGGGTCATAGTATTGTATGTTAGGGTCTATTTGATAATATTTTGTTTAAAATGTTTGTATCTTTATGAAATACTGGTATATGATTTTCTTTTCCTAATGTCATGCTTTGGTATCAATGTTTTAGTTAGTTAATAAAAAAGTTGAAACTTTTACCCCTTTTTATATCTTTCTAAGATAAAAAGATGGTGTATAATATTAAATTTTTCTGAAATATAAAACCACATAGATGATGCCATCTAAGCCTGGCAGTTTACCTGTTGGGAAGCTATTAAATACGCATTCAGTTGATTTGTTAGATATAGGACTGTTTCGATTTTAAATATTTTGTGTAATTTTTTTATAATTTGTGTTTCTTAAGGTACTCAGCTATTTCACCCACATTTTCAAATGTATTGGCATAACGTGGTTAATTGACAGCATTAGTTCTATCATTCTATCTAATTGATCAGTCCTACATTCCTGTTCAGTTTGGAAATAGTGAGAAAAAGTATATCTCTATTCTGGAAAAACATTCTTAGAAAATACATTTGTAAAAAATACTCTTTTATGGCCCCCAGAATTTAGAATTTAGAGATTATATCCTCTGAAGTATGATATATTACTAAAATAATAAATTCAAATTGGTCATCTTAAATTTGTCATATCACATTTATATTGAAGGTATAAATTAAAGCTATAAATATATTACATACATCTATAAATCAAGGATATCCAAACCTTTGGCTTTCCTGGGCCACACTGGAAGAAGAAGAATTGTCCTGAGCAGCACATAAAGAACAATAACAGTAACAATAGCTTATAAAGTGAAAAAAAAAATTGCAAAAATAATCTCAATGTTTTAATAAAGTTTACAAACTTGTGTTGGGCCATGTTCAAAGCCATTCTGGGCTGCATGTGGCCTGCAGGTATGGGTTGGACAAGCTTGCTCCAAATCATTGTGCAATTTCTTTATTAAGCTAGAATAGAACAAACAAACTAACTAACTTTGGACTTTACTTGCTATCTTTTGATACAAACTAAAGGTATATATTATTTTTGTTAATTTCATGCACATAGGACAACACAGTGATGAGACACTACATAACTTACAAAGTAATAATCACAAGTCTACTACCCATGCAACACCACACAAACTTTGTTAGAACATTATTGACTATATTCCCCATGCTGCTGTACACATTCCCATGACAGTTTTTTTAAATTATACTTGACATTACATATATTTTATATTAATTTCAGATGTACAATGTAGTGGTCAGACATTTATATAATTTATGAAGTGATCCCTCCCATTAGTCCCCTACCCATCTGAAATTATACAGAGATTTTATAATACTATTGACTATATTCCTCATACTGTACTACATCCTATAAAAATCAATTTGTACTTCTTAATCTCTTCACCTTTCTCACCCAGCCCTCTCAACTCTCCCATCTAGTACTCATCAGTTTGTTCTTGGTATCTACTTATACAAGTCTTTCTTTTATGTTTGTTCATTTATTTTGTTCTTTAGATTCCACATATAAATAAGATCATATGGCATCTGTCTTTTTCAGTATGACTTATTTCATTAAGCATAATACCCTATAAGTCCATAAATGATGTCACAAATGGTAATAATTAATATTGCATTTTTTATGGTAGAGTAATATTTCATTGTATAGATGTATAATAATTTATATAATTGTCTATCGATGGGCATTTTGGATATTTCCATATCTTGCCTATTGTAAATAGCACTGCAGTAAACATGGGGTGCATATATATTTTCAAATTAGTGTTTTGGATTTCTTTGGCTAAATAGTGAAGAGTTGAATTTGCTGGGTTAAGATAGTTCTATTTTTAATTTTTTGAGGAGCCTCCATACTATTTTCTGTAGTGACTCCACCAGTTTATCCCACCAACACTTCAGGAGGGTTCCATTTTTGAACATCCTCACCAACACTTGTTATTTTTTTATTTATTGAAGATAGCCCTTTTGATAGGCGTGAGGTAAAATCTCATTGTAATTTTAATTTGCATTTACCCGATGTTTAATGACTCTTAGAATCTGTTCATGTGTCTGTTAGCCATGTATATGTCCTCTTTGGAGAAATGACTATTCAGGTCCTCTGACCATTTTTTAAGGGATTGTTTGTTTTTATAGTATTGAGCTTATGAGTTTGTTTTTAAAATAGATTTGAATATTAAACCCCTTATGACATGTATCATTGGAAAATAGTCTCTTTCACTCAGGAGTATGTATTTTTGTTTCATTAATAGTTTTCTTTGCTGTGCAAAAAAATTTAGTTTGATGTAGTCTGATTTGTTTATTTTTTTTTATTTCCCTTGACTGAGAAGATATATCAGAAAACAAATATCACTAATCACTAAGGGTAATGTGTAAGAGTTTACTTTCTATATATTCTTCTAGGAGGTTTATGGTTTGGGGTCTTATACTTAAGTCTTAATCCATTTTCAGTTTATTCTTATATATGGAGTAAGAAAATTATCCAATTTTATAGTTTTGCATGCCTCTGTTCAGTTTTCTCAACATCATTTATTGAATAGTCTTTACCCCAATGTATATTCTTGCATCATTTGTCATAGATTAAGTGACCATATAGGCATAGATTTATTTCTGGGCTTTCTATTCTGTTCCATTGATCTATGTGTCTGTTTTCATTACTAAGGACTTGTAGATATAGTTAGATATCAGGTACTATGATAGCTCCAGTTTTTGTTTTTTGTTTTTTCCAAGATTGCTGTGCCTATTCAGTGTCTTTTATGGCCCCATAAAAATTTTAAGATTATTTGTTTTAGTTCTGTGGAAAATAGCATTGGTATTTTGATAAGGATTGAATTGAATCTGTAGATTTGCTTTGGGTAATATGGACATTTTAACCATATTAGTTCTTTCTGTCTATGAACATGGTATATGTTTTCACTTATTTGTATCTTTAGTTTCTCTCTTCAGTGTCTTATAATTTTCTGAGTACAGGTCTTTTACTTCCTTGGTTAAAGTTATTCTGAGGTGATATATATATGGCTTGTACTATCAGGTATCTACCTGATTTTATATATATATATATATATATATATATAGAGAGAGAGAGAGAGAGAGAGAGAAATTAAGAAAAAATTCTTAATTTCTCTTTCTGCTAGTTCATTATTGTTGTATAAAATACAGTCAATTCTGAATATTAATTTTGTATTTCACTACTGAATTTTTTTATTAGTTCTGATAGACTTTTGGTATAATCTGTAAGCCTCTCTCTATATATAGTATCATGTCATCTGCAAATAATGACAGTTTTACTTATCCCTTTTCAATTTGGATGCCTTTAACTTCTTTTTCTAGTCTGATTGTTGTGGCAAGAACATCCAATAATGTTGAATAAAAGTGGTGAAAGTGGACATTCTTGTTTTGTTCTTGATCTTAAGGGAAATACTTTTATCTTTTGTTTTGTTAGCTCGATTTGTCATCTATGGCTCTGTTATGTTGAGATATGTTTCTTCTATTCCCGCTTTGCTGAGAATTTTTATCATGAATGAATGCTGGATTTTGTCAAACATTTTTTCTGCATCAACTGAGATGATCATAAGATTTTTGTTTTTATTTTGTTTATGTGGCATATTGCATTAATTGATTTGTAGATATTGACCCAACCTAGCATCCCAGGAATAAATCTCACTTGATTATGGTGTATGACTTTTAACATAGTGCTGCACTTTATTTGTTAATATTCTAATATTTTTATAGGTCTATAATTTTTTTTGTTGTTGTTGTTAATAGTTTTGAGTTACGAATCGGGTTAATGGTGACCTTATTACCCTAATGAACTTGATGTCATCCCCTCATCTTGAATTTTTTGGAATAGTTTGAGAAGAATAGGTATTATTTTATATGTATATATTTTGAATATATGGTAGAATTCACCTGTGAAGCCATCTGGTCTAGGATTTTTGTGTGTTGGGAGCTTGTTGATTACTGATTTTATTTCATTAGTAGTAGTAGTAATTCAGTTTAGGTTTTTCTATTTCTTCTTGATTCAGCCTTGGAGGGTTGTATGTTTCTAGGTATTTATCATTTCTCTTATATTGTCAAATACTATAGCCAGACACCGCTCACCGCAGGCCCACAGATCCTGGAATGCTGCCTGAGAAGGGCTATAGTACAAGCTAGGGCTAACCACCCACAACCGAAACTTTCCCAGGGCACTGTGAGCTGTTGGCTACTATACAAGCCTCCTGCAGCTTGCAGGGGGAGGCTCGCCACCCAGAAGCTGAGAGTGCACCAGTGGATGCTGCACCAGCTAAGTGAAGTAAGGTTCCAGGAGTCACCAAGGTGGTACAACATGCGCAAGTTTTACCAGAACAATGGGATCTCAGGTTTGGTACTGTGAGGTTCGGTTCAACCCAGTGCAAGGCAAAACATAATATTTACATACACTCTTTTCATTTATTGGAACTTGGCACTTTTCCTTTTGTTAATTTATTTTTAGAAATAATTTATCTGAAATATACCATAATCATTCAAGGAATTGCTACTTTAATCTTCTGAATTCTGTTATGAATCAAACAGATCTCAAGATATGATGACTAATCATATAAACTATTTACTGAATACTCATATATGTTATTTTTTCAGGAACTATACATGATTCTTTATATTAAACAGCACTAATTTTAATAACAATTTAAGAGGGTATATGTTGTAACTATTTCAGAGATAAGAAAGCTTAGTTTTAAAAATAAAATAATATATTGCTAAACTGAAGCTATAAACATTACAATTGGAGGAAAACCCCTTTATCATTTCACTTTCTATTCTTTTTTTAAAAGATTTATTTTTATTGTTTTTGACAGAGAGAGAGAGAGAGACAGAGAGAGACGCAGAGAAGGTGGAGGGCCCAGAGCAGTCTCCATAGTTGACAGCATTAGTTTTCCATATAGTTTAATTCCACAGGTGTGCGCGGGGCTACACAGGGCAGAAACTGGGCTGGGAGCCTCCCGCATAGGCCCTGGCAAGAATTGAACTGGGGGCACACCCCAGTTCAGCATATGGGTCCACATGGGCTAGGCCTGGGATTTGATCCTCAGCTCCGGGGCTGCAAAGCAAGAGCTCAACCTGCTGAGCCATCCCAGCTTCCCCAATTTTTTTTTTTTTAAGATTTATTTTTGCACTATCTATTCTTAAATGTATCACTGCAAAGGCGTCTTTGAAGAACAGTAATATATGTGACGAAGATTTGAATTTTTAATTAAATGTCACAATTTCTATTGTCACATCATGTCCTACTGATTGGACAATATGAGTAGTTTTCATCTTTCATTTTACTGTATTCATTTTTGTTAACCAATTGTGATATAGAATAATAGAACTTTTTGAATCTAATATTAAATATAAATTATAAACCAAAGATAGTCTTACATTAATGCCAACTTCCTATATAGAGAACTATCTAAAAAATAACAAACCTCCAATGTGTGTGAATGTATGTGTTGTATATGTTTGTGCATGCATGTATAACTCCATAAAGTATTTTATTAGTACTGAGTAAGTTAGAAGTGAAGAATGAAACAAGATGAAACAAGCATAATTGAGATACAACACACACTGAGCTTGAATTGTATATAGGAAACCAAGGGACGCATTTAACTGGACCACTTTATGGTAAAGGTTAAATTTCTTATAAAGTATTCTGACTTTTGTAGAATGGATTGGGATATCGGTTGGGGGCATTGCAATAGTCAATGTGAAAAATGATAGGAATGTGAAATGTACCAGATATACTTAAACACTTCTTACAAGTTTCTATTAGAGTGGGGTCTGTACCCTGAAAAGCATGTTATTTCAAAGACGTGTGGAAGATAATTTAGTTTTCAGTTCTTATCAAAAGAAAAAAAAATTAGCCTTGTATATTACTGACTCGAGCTGCTTTGCTCTTAAATTTGAGCATCTGAAAAAAATGCCTGTAAACAAAAAATAGCTATGGATCAGAGGAGAAACTTATATGTGATTTTAAAATAATATAGCAGTTTGCCAGTTATCTCCCAGGGGATGCATAGATAGTGAAATTAAAGCACTTGCCTGGCATAAATAGTTTTTGTCCCCTGGGAAGCAGAGAGTTGCACATTTACCGGCTATATTTTCATAGATAGCATTTTATATCTCAATATCCATTATACTATGAAGGGCACCAACACTTGCTTTTTAAACACAAGAAAGTCATTTTATTGAGGGTTTAAAATGATTTTCTTATTTTTGAGATACTTTTATACACTATATTAATTCAGTGCCTTATATATTTAGGAGAGAATCCAGACATAAAACTCAGAAGAATAATCACAGATTTTAAACAGGCACATTTTACTTCCTATAAAGAAAAACTTAAAATAATAATAAAATCATGGCTTCTTCACAAAAGATGACTATCACATTACTGATATAAATGGATTTCTTCAGAAAAATGTCTAGTGCACTGAAATATTCAGCTACTATAATATTTTTATTAGATATATAACAAGACAAGCAAATAAAGGTAGATTTTGTGAGAAGGGAGAAAGACACAAGAAAGTCTCAGTTAAATATATCTAATAATGTAAATTAATATAAACTTTAAATTATATTTTCTACATAAAACAGAATGGGTAGAAGAGTAGCTTACATTTTATATAATGAATTAAAAGTTCATCTTTTTGAAATAAAAAAATAGAATTGATCTGAATATTTGTTATATTCCACTGTCTTTCCGTTAATCAGGCCAATTACCATTGATAGCAGAATAGAAAATCTGAGGCTTGAAATGTCTGTGTGGGAGTGTAGACATGAGAATCTTTAATAGTAAGACTTGTACATGGTACAGGGTGGTTCAGTTTTGTTTTTTTGTGTTTGCTTGTTTTTGCATATATCTACCAAATTTTCCAGTGCCTATTTACTGAATAGACTATCTTTACCCCACTGAATACTCTTGTCTCCTTTATCATGGATGGAATGACCGTGTAGGTGTCTGTGCCTTTGATCTATGTGTCTGTTTTTGTGCCAGTACCCTGCCGTTTTCATCACTATAGACTGGTAGTGTAGTTTGACATCAGGCAGGATTATGCATCCAATTGTGTTCTTTCTCAAGATTGCTGTGACTGTTTGGGGTCTTTCGTGATCCCATATACATTTTAGGATTATTTGTCTAGTTCTGTGAAAAATGCCATTGGCATGTCAGTGGTTGGGCTTGACCCTCAGCCTGACAGGTAGTATGATTTGGTCACATCCACAGTTTATGGGCTGCAGTGCAGGTGGCTTATCTCACAGACTGAGATTAGCCCCAGTGGGCTCTGGTGCCCGCTAAGAGCACCCTTTGTGTATTCTACTTGTGAGGCTAATTATGTGGCGTGCTTCTGTGGTCTGAAACTGACCTTCATGTGTTGGTTTTTGGGCCTTTTGGAGGAGGCTCTGGGACAGGCCAGGTCAGCTACTGCCTGTGACTGGCCGGGCACTAACTGGTAGGAGCTACAAAGTGATCCGCAGTTGGTTGCTGCATATACTGCACCTGGAAACATGTATAGTAATAGTGACCATGCTGAGAACCAAAAGCAACTGCCACAAAAAAAAACCAAGGCCACCCTGAGGACTGTTGTCACTTGTCAACTCCCCTAAGACTTAGCTGCTGATTGAGTCTCCTGTGGTATGCTATTTGGGTGGTGTAGAATCTTAGGGAGTCATCAGAGTGGGAAGTGTGTTCACCACATTAGTGTAGATTCTGATTGGAGCCAGTGCTGAGCTTGCAGCTAGCTACTCAGCAGAAGTCTCAGAGCACACCAAGACAAGCTGCTTCTTGCCTGGGCCTTGTAGGCCCTGGAGAATTGTATAAGAGTGCAATTTGTGTGGGGCTGCTACTCAGAAAGTGCCTCAGGCCATTGAGCTCCTTGGGTGGGGCATGGTCCCAGGGAATCACCAGGGTGAAGCAAGTGGGTGGAGCAAGCAAAGTTCACCAAGCCAATATGGGTTCAGATCTGGCTGTGTGGGTGAGGGCTCAGAATAGGAAATATGGTGCCCACCCACTGGCTGCAAGGGAGGAGAATTCTATACAGAGAAAATGGAGACTATTCCTTCAGTCCTCTTCTTGAAGACACACAACTCAGTCTCTCTCCGTATATCTCTGATGCCTCCTGAGTCACTCACTGGTCCTTTGCCAAGCTCCGGTGAGTGCCTGCATGTGAACGAGCTTGTGGTCCCTTTAAGATAAGGTGACCAGATTTTAACATTGGTAAAGCGGGACACCATTAACCGGGGGTGTGGGGGTGGGTGTGTGTGGGGGGGTGGGGTGGGGGGTTTCTTGATTAAAAATTTGGTCTATATGGAGCAACAAACATTTTCATAGAACACAAAAATAGTATTGTAATATATTTTTTTTAATTTCAACATAAGTACAATTTACAAATATAATACATAAAAATATTATGTATAGTATTATTTTATTTTTTGGCATATTTCTCATTTGAGTGAATTTTTTTTAGTAGATTGCTGTCATTTAAAAGGTCATGAAATTTTTCACAAGAATTTGTTACATTATATTTCACACATAAAATGGCTTTCAAAGTCTCAACACTTAATTGTGATTTTTCTGATGTCCGCACTTTATTTACCGTAGGAAAAACACGTTCAGTTGCAGCATTAGTTCCTGGTAAGGGCAGTGCGTATTCCACAGTTTTTAGTGCATTATTGTATGGAATGTGATTTGTTTCAAAATGATGAAATATTTCTAACCATTTGTTCTCTATTGTGATTTCTCCTGATGCCCAAGATTTAACCTTTTCCTTATCAATATATATTTTTAATAATGATACCTCATCAAAAAGATCATTTTCTGAAATATTACTATATGGGAAATTTTGAGTAATATGATTGAATGATTTTTACACAACATTCCAATTAAGTTCTTGTTTTAATGTAATCCAATGAAAATGTTCAATATCATTGTAATGTACCATCCATTCTTCTGAATAATCTATGCAGTTACTATAGAACTTTTTAACGTGATTCATGATATCTGCACGATTTATTACACCTTGTTCTTCTAGCTGGCTTATACTATTACGGATAGTTAACGGAAGAAAATTATTTTTTAACCAATCTTGACACTGAAATTTTAAATTATTAACTTCATTTGCTACTTCGATTACCGAAATTTT
>PVKE010047664.1:0-11849 GCA_004027555.1 Craseonycteris thonglongyai | reverse complement strand
AAAGAGAGAGAAAGAGAGAGAGAGAGAGAGAGAGAGAGAGAGAGAGAAAGAAAGAAAGAAAGAGAGAGAAATTCATTCCCTGGAAATGAGGCTGGCAGGACAGAAGGCCAGTTGTGCATCGGTCTCTCTCCTGTGCCAGAAACTGTCCTTTTCCCAGATATTTTTTTTTCCTTTCAAATATGGCTTCTGGGAAGGTGAAAGATTATAAAGTACACACACACACACACACACACACACACACACACACCTTAATTTTAAAATTCTGTTCAATGGATTCAGCAACCCTCTCACTTCTGTTTTTTTTCCCATTTGTCTGAACTCCACTTTTTTTTCTGTGTTATTTTCCTTTAAACGCTATTTTTGGTCTAAGAGCTTTTGCTTCTATAGCCTTCTAACTATTTCAAAGATCAGATAATTTTCTAATCTTATCTGTAGACTTATGATTTTAACTTTAAATTTCTTCTTGCTTCTGTTTGATTGGTCTGAACAAGTTAGTTTTTTTATTCTTTTATGCATCTAGTCTATCAATTTGGTCAGACACATGCTATATATGCTGCTGAAATAGTGAACAAAAACGTGTTCCTTAATGTCACAGAGCTCATGATCAGGTAGAGGATACAGAAATGAATCCAATTTTCACACAAAGAAATAAAAATGGCCATTGTGACATCTGACATACAGGAGAGGTATGGGACAATTTGAGAGTATATATAAATATTTAACCAGTTAGGAAAGCATTCTTTGGGGCAGTGAGGTTTGAGCTGAGCACTGAAGGATGAGAGGTTAGGAAAAAAGAATGAGAGTATTCTAGAACAAAGCCCTGGGGTGGGAGGGAGCAAGTTGAATGTAAGGGACTAAGAGAAGGCCAGTGGAGTAGTAGGAAGGTTCTTTTTTTTTGACAGAGAGAAGGGGGAGGCCCAGAGCAGTCTCCATAGTTGACAGCATTAGTTTTTCATTTAATTTCACTCCACAGGTGGGCACAGGGCTGCGCAGGGCAGGAACTGGGCTGGGAGCCTCCCACATAGGCCCTGGCAAGAACTGAACTGGGGGCACACCCCAGTTCAACATGTGGGTCCACCTGGGCTGGAGCTTGGATTTGATCCTCGATCCCCAGGGCTGCAAAGTGAGCGCTTAACCCACTGAGCCTTCCCAGCTTCCCTAGTAGGAAGGTTCTTAATGGTACAGTAGGAAACTCACTTGTGGCTTCATGCTATGGAAATCCATGCACTACTTTTTCTTATGCATGTCAGGGAGGTTTGACTATCCTGAGAGCAATGACAATCCATTAGATGGTTCTGTGGAATTTAAGTATAATGATGTTGGGGAGGCTATGATATTTACTTTGGAAAATACAACTTTGGCTATACCATAAAGTATGAATTTGTGTCTGGGTAAGTGTGAATGCAGATAAAATTTTAAAAGCTATCATTTCTGTAGGGCTTACTGTATGTGAAGCACCATTTTAAGGATTTTTGTACATATTGTCATTGCATCTTCATAACAACCCTAGAAAGTATTAGTAGCTTACTGTTACATCCTCCACATAACCTATGTGGAAACTGAAGCTCAGAGAAGTAAAGAGACTTGCCCATGATTACACAGCTTGAATGTGGAAGAGCTGAGGTTTTATCCCAGGGGGTTGTTCAGTCATCAAGGCAAGGGGTGATGGTGTCTTGAGCCAGGCTAGTGATGATGGAAGGAAGTGAACAGGTTAAAGAGATATTTAGCAGGTCAAATTGATAGTAATTCATGATAATTTGGATGTGGGGGTGAAAGGAAATATTAAGGAAAGTGTCTCAATTTCTGAGTTGTACAACTTAGTGCCTGATGGTATATTGATTGCGTTAGGGAATGTTGAAATGCAATAAAAGAAGCTTAGGCTTCCAGGAGACAAAGGAAGAGTGGTTGGAGAGGCAGCAGACAAGCCTGGAGACTGTATCATGGGAACCTTGGTGGATGCGGGGGAGATGATTCAATAAGTAGAGGTGATGAATAGTATCAGTTGCTGCTCAGAGCTTTCTGCTAAACTTAATTACTCCAACTTCTATTTAATTTGGTGTTGCATGATAACTGTGAAAGGTTAAGTTCAATTGGTCACATTCTCAAAGATGTTAAACTCGGGGAAGCGGGGATGACTCAGTGGGTTAGGCGCTCACTTTGTAGCCCTGGGGACCGAGGATCGAATCCCGGTCCTGGCCCGTGCGGACCCATGTGCTGAACTGGGGAGTGTCCCCAGTTCAGGTCTCACTGGGGTGAGACCCTGGCCCAGTTCCTGCCCTGTGCAGCCCGGCACTCACCTGTGGAATGAAACTATGTGGAAAAACCGATGATGTGCAACTATGGAGACTGCTCTGGGCCCTCCCCCTTCTCTCTATCTCTAGCTCTGTATCTCTCTCTCTCTCTCTCTCTCTGTCAAAAACAATAAAAAATAAATCTTAAAAAAAATGTTAAACTCAAGATGTTCCTTGACTTGGATCTCTAGAGCTGCCTGACATTTTTGAACAAAATTGCCATCAGATGCTACCTATTTCATTGTCTTGTGGCTATTTTTCCTGCACAGTCAGGAGCTACCTGACCTTCTACCTGCAGATTCAGCCCCACTTGATTCCCTGGACCAATTCTGATTTTAGTTTGGAGGAAGTCAGGCAATTCTGGTCTAGGCTTCTTGGTTTCAGTATTGGGTTATCATTATTGTCCTAACTTGTTTTCCATTTCTGAAAACTGGGCTTCTTGGCTTTCTTCCATGTATCTGAGTCCTCATCTTGGCCAAATGAAACAATGACTATGAAAATGCTTTGGAAATGATGCAATTTAATATATGTAAAGCATCTAGCATAGGAGATGAGTCCACAGTAGATTTTCACGAAATGAGAATTATTGCTACCTGGACATAGCTTTGTTACTGCAGGTCAATAAAACCAAGACCCAAGGAGTACAGTTGAATTGCAGTATCCTTTAAAGAACTGACATACTGTAGTCTTCTCTCTCCTCCACAGTTCCTTCTTGCCCTGCTCTTGACAGGGTGCCTCTCAGATTTTTCCCTTAAACTACTCTACCTCTTTCCAACCTGGCTCATAAATTGGAGGGTGGAATATTTAAAAAGAGCATGGGTTCTGGAACCAGACAGATCTGGATTTAAATCCTGTGTGACTTTAGGCAAAGTACTTAAGTTTTCTCCAGTTTACTCTTCTGTGAAATTGTGAGTACCTTCTACCCCTTGGAGGATTGAATTAAGCTAACTACTTGTACATGGCATTGGTATTCACAAAACATGAGTTTATCTTTTGTTATCTTGTTCTTTCATGTGCCACATTATAGTTGTTCTGAGGCTATCAGACTTCTGAAGCCGTTCTCATTTTACTGTCATGGAAAAGTCCCATAACTTACCAATGGGCCACTCTAAACTTTGATCTATTTTATTCCAATGCATGCTAATGTGCCACATTAACTTTCAGGCCATCGGGATTGTGTATAACTAATCATTGCTTGACTAACTCTGTTAATATTAACTGAGAACTTACTATGTGCGTGGCACCATAGGAAATATTAATCCACCGCATTCCTGATGCTTTACATTAGGCTGACTTACCTGCCCTTCTTTCCAACATATCCTAGCAGGCCTATGAAACCAGCCTCAATTGCTAGCAGGCATTGTAGGCATTTGCTGTGGTTTCTATTGCCCCTAATTAGTCCTTATTTGATTTTGCTTAATCCTGTCTTCCTGGTTCTGTCCTTTGGCTATGTACTCTGATTTTGATCATTCCCAATGCTGACCCCTCCAAGATTTGGTCTTTTCCCTAATGTTCTCTTTGGCATTTGGACTTGGGCTGGCTAGCATCCTTTTTGGCTAATTTCACCACTTTGGCCCTGGAGTTTGCTATTGCCTCAGATGAGAGTACTTCTTTCTTTATCTCCTTTTTCTGCCCAGTGGGCTCCTGCCGCCTCCTCAAATCTGAATTCTGCCCAGCTAAGCCAGTCATTGTGGCCCAGGGTGAAAGTGGGATGAGTGCTAACCAATAAATATGAGGTGACATGGCTTGCTGCCCTCAGAGACCTCACCATCCATTTGGGGAAGATAAACATCAACATGACTAAAACAAAAACAAAAACAGAAAGCTCAAGGAATGAATGGTATCAAACAGTGATGTAAATACACGTTAATATTAAAATTGTTATCTAGTATTTTTAAAAATATACATCAGCTGAAAAAAAAAGTATCTTTCAGAGGTGCCCAATTTACAAACTAGGCACTCTTGGACAATCTGATTTAATATCCTTTACAGACATTTAAAGATAATTTTATGATGTTTTTCTTATTTAATCACTTAAAATTTTTTTTGTAGTTTGTTTTCCTGCTAAGGTTGTAATTTTAGACTGTGTGATTTTGATACAAAGCAAGTCCCTTTTCAGTAGGGTTAAAATGACTGAGACTTGTTAGGGAAAGCATCACAACTCTTGTTTTTTATAGTGTATACCTTTCCAGGTTTTGTTTTGGAAGATGTAGCTGAATCCATGCTCAAATCCAGATGTACTCAATTCTATGAAAATATGATATTCCAGAATTTGACCTTGTAGGTCAAATTGTAAGTAAGATTGTTCATATTACTATTGGATCATTAACTTTTACTTAAAAAAAAATTTTACTGCCATAACCTGTGCAAGCTGGCACAGGCTAGTGGGAAGCTGTGGAACCTGAGAAAAGACAGGAAGAAATCAGAGAACTAAATGTCCCGTATACTGACTCGCAAGGATAGGAAAATTGAAAGGGAATGGGTGCTAGGAGAGAAAGTATTCCAAACAGTGTTGTGATACCGTGATTATAGTAAGAAATATTTGGTCTTACTCCCCTTTCCTGGCACCAAGCTCCTACAACCCTGGGAATTTCCTGTGATGAGAGTTATAAAGTTGTCTTTTGTTATGTTAATGGACAGCTTTTGGAAAGCATCTGAAGATGGGGACTAGTTGCCTGGAGAACCAACTGTGTGATTAGAGGGTTAGAACTTTTACCTGCCCTGGGGATGAGAAAGCCTAGAGATTACATCAATTCTTATGTGATGAAGCCAAAAAGAAAACTCTAGAAGATCAGGATCAGAGAGCTTCTGGGTGGTGGGCACGTAGAGATGAAAGCATAGAAGCGCCATGCTCTATACCAAGCTGGTCCAATCCTCCACCCATGTGCCACATGCCGCCCAGGATGGCTTTGAATGGGGCTAAACACACATTTGTAAACTTTCTTAAAACATTATGAGATTTTTTTTTTTTGCAATTTTTTTTAGCTTATCAGCTTCTGTTAGTGTTAGTGTATTTTATGGGTGGCCTAAGACAATTCTTCTTCCAATGTGGCCCAGGGAAGCCAAAAGGTTGGATACCTCTGCTCTATACATTCTTCCATCTAGCTATTGCTGTTTTATCCTTTTATCATAAACTGGTAATCAAGTAAGTAAAATGTTTCTTTGAGCTCTGTGAGCCATTCCAGCAAATTAATTGCCCCCAAGGAGGTGGTCCTTGGAACTGTCCATCTAAATGGCCTGCTGGTAAGAAGCACAGGTACAATAACAACCTGGATTTGTGACTGGCATCAGAAGTGGTGGGGGTTTGATCTGGTAAGACTGTGCTCTTCACCAGTGGAATCTTGGGCTATTTCCCGGTTGACAGTGTCAGAATTAAGTTGAATTGAAGGACACCCAGCTGGTGTTGGACAATTGCTTGTTGATGCGAAGGAACCCCTCTCCTCAACAAACACACACATTGAAATTGGGTACAGAGCCCAACTTAAGTGTTGCAAGTGACACAGCAAACTCCAGCCCTGAATAAACATCCATATGATGATGTTTATAGTGAGGCAAATAGTTGCTACTGGTACATTAAAGCAGTTCCAGTTCATGGGGTAAAGGGAATGTTTGGGCTTTGAGGTCCAAGGCAGGAAATAAACTTCAAATTGAGGAACTGGAGTGCAAAGCAAGAAACCAAGGCAGGAGGCCGTTTTTCTTTTTCTTTTTTTTTTTTTTTAAGATTTATTTTATTGTTTTGACGGGGACAGAGAGAGAGAGAGAGACAGAGAGAAGGGGGAGGGCCCAGAGCAGTCTCCATAGTTGTATGTCATCAGTTTTCGACATGTTTTTTCTTTTTATTCCACATAGGTGGACAGAGGCCACGAAAGGCGGGAATTGGACTGGGAGCCTCCTGCATGGGAAGCACACCCCAGATCAGCATATGGGTCCTCACAGGCTAGGGCTGGGATTTGATTCTCGGTCCCCAGGGCTGCAAAGGGAGCACTTAACCTGCTGAGCCATCCTGGCTTCTCCCATTTTTCAAGATTGAGCAAACTCTATGGGAATCAGAAGGATAAATAGTTGTATGTTCAGGCTTCACTTCAAGTCTACCAGTTTAAGAAGTACAAGACTTCTCTTGATTTCCAGTCTTCCAGTTCTCAAGCCCAAGGTAGCTGAACCTACTATTTATTGGGTTATATTATATATGCCTCTGTTTGGATTTCCTCAGGGATTAGCAGGGCTAAGCTGCAGGCTGAAAGGAGCCTTAGTTTGAGAAGGCCCTTGGGGCTTCTATCTATAAAAATCCTATTCATGTGCTGCTTTCCAGGAACATTTCTGTTTCTCAAAATGTATTTGTTAAGGATTGGTTGTTGTGATAATTAATTTTATGTAAACTTCGCTGGGCCTCAGTACCCACATATTTGGGCAGACATTATTCTAGATGTAAAGATATTTTGTAGATGAGATTAACGTTTAAATTAGTTGACTTTGAGTAAAGCAAATTGCTCTCTATAGTGTGGGTGGGTCTCATTCAAACAGCTGAAAACCTTAGTACCAAGACTGACCTCTCTCCAGCAAGGAGAAATTCTTCCAGAGGACTGACCTGAACCTCAACATTATATCTTTCTTTGGTCTCCAGCTTCAAAATTGTGTGAACCAACTCCTTAAATCAATCTCAATATCTATTTCAATATCTGTCTATCTCTATCTATCTATCTATCTATCTATCTATCTATCATCTGTCTAAGAGTGAGAGAGAGAGTGAGAGAGAGAGAGAGAGAGAGAGAGAGAGAGAGAGAGAGAGAGAGCGCGAGCTGCTTGCTTTCAATATCAGAAGTTGATTATAATCATAATGATATGTGGAAAACTATTCACTTGAGGATGAAATGCTGAACCCTGAAGGGTATTAAAAGACATTGTGGACATATTTGAACAGATTTCAGTTGTGAAAGTTCTTTCAAACGACTGGGAGGAGGATATAGAAATGCAAGTGGTGATCTCATGGTTGAGCATGCCTGCCTTCAGGCTTTTTCTGCAGCATAAAGCTGTGTAGTTGCTTTGGGTTGTGATTTCTCCTGGGGCATATGTATTTAGTTTGTTAGTGTGTTAGCTCAATGCAAGTTAATATTAAAATTCCTGTGTGGTCTTTCTTTTAAAATGTTTTTTTGCCCATCACATTACAATATATTTATAAGCTTGAGAAATGGATTAGTATGAGGTAACTTAAAATATGTGTGGTTCTACTGTGAATTTAGGTCAGATAGTCTTTTGGTAACTAAGCTGCTAAATGTTGAAACTCCTTTTTCCCTGAAGGCATTTAAATCTTAGTTTTGTTTGGACTTCGTCCTGGTGGCTGAAAGCTAGTAACTATGGACATTCCTAAAGCTGTTTTCTCAAGTTTCTTGTTTTATTTTTTTTTGACTTAATGTTTGCTCTTTCCAGCTGTTTATGTTTTGATCAGTTGTTTTCTGAATATTCACTTTTTAAACTTGTTCAATAGAAAATGTGAATTTCTTCATTAAAGAATACTACATTTATAAAAATTATTGTTTTATTGTGAAGTTAAGAGTTATCTATTGAAACCTACTTTTGGCTTCATCATATTATATTAATGATGTTCTTATATGCGATACATAGGGTCTGGCAGAAGTAACACCCTTTTTTAAGCAGTGTAGTGTAGTTGAGTGTGATATTATTATGTTGCAGATTTACATGCTTATGATTTTGTAATAATCACAGGGGACTACTTCTGCTGGACCCTATATATGTAGCCAGAACCTAGAATCATGCTTGAGAGGAGACTCAAAAATAGTTCTTCATTCAATTTAGTTAATAAAACCCAACCAAAACAGTAAAAAGAATGGCAAACATACTGTGCTGGAAGAGTTCTCTTTTAACCTACTGTTATATCCTTCCTTTTTGCCCTGTTTATTACTTTAAAATCCATACAGGGGAAGCCGGGATGGCTCAGTGGGTTAAGCGCTCACTTTGCAGCGCCGGGGACCAGGGAACGAATCCCGGCCCCGGCCCGTGCGGAACCATATGCTGAACTGGGAGCTCCCCTAGTTCAGTTCTCTCTCTGTCTCTGTCTCTGTATCTCTCTCTCTACCTGTCAAAAATAAATAAATAAATAAAAATATATATTAAAATCCATACAAATATTGTTTGCTGATTTAGTTCCTGAATAAAAAAATGATGAACTCTGGAATAATACATAAGAAAATAATTATAATGGTTATGTGGGATGGGGGTCCTAGATGGTTAGAACAAAACTGGGAAGACTTTTAAACTGGATATCATTTTATAATATTTTGATTGTGAATCTTGTGAATTTATTCGTTGTTCAAAAATTGAATTAAAAAAAGTTATATAACTGAGATGGATTTACATGTTTCTGCCTTAGAAATAGCCACTAACCTAATACAGATATATCCCTTTGGAGTGATGTTTATGTCTAGTAACTGTATTTGGATATGTGTATAGATTGAACTAATATTAACAACCTAGGAATGGTTTTTAAAAACCTGGTATTGATATTTTGTGACTCTATCATTTTCAACTGCTGTAAGCACCTTTGAAACTGGTTGAATCATTTTATGAAATATAACTTGAAGTAGTTTTGATATGGTAATACACACATTTTTTATGTATTTTTAAACTTATTAAAATGGGACTCTAGGGGAAGCCGGGATAGCTCCGTGGGTTGAGCACTCACTTTGTAGCGCCGGGGACCGAGGATCGAATCCCGGCCGCAGCCTGTGCGGACCCATATGCTGAACTGGGAGCTCCCCCAGTTCAGTTCTGTCTCTGTATCTCTCTCTTTCTCTCTCTCTCAAAATAAGTAAATAAATAAAAATATTAAAAAAAATAAAATAAAATGGGACTCTATTTATATAGCTGCCCCAGTGATTCATTTCTACATAACAAAATACCCTGAAGTTTAGTGGCTTAAAACAACAATCTTTGATTTGATCGCTATCCTGCGAGCTGGCAATTCAGGCTGGGCTTATGTGGGATGGCCTGTCTGTGCTCCACTTGGTGACACCAGGCTTTACTCCAGTGGCTGGGCTTACTCATGTGGCTGGTGGTGGTTGTCTGGCTAGCAGCAGAGTTTGATGGAAGTAATCACATTGCAAAGGCTAGGCTGAACTTCTTCATGTAGTTTCTGGGTTCTGCCAGCAGCAAGCAAAGCAAGTTGCAATGCCCAGGCACCTTTCAAGCCTCTGCTTGTGACATCTTTGCTCATGTCCCCTTGACCAAAGCAAGTCACAAGATCAATGTGGGAAGCCAAGCTCAGAGTCAGTGCATTAGAGGACTAAATGAGGGCCATGCAGACAGGGAGGTATGCTTTGTTGGGGGTGAAGGGGGCATTACTATAACAGTAATTGTAATGATTTCCAAAAATGTCCATTGTTTTTCCAAAGTATTATATCACATTTATTCTCACCTTAGGGTTTTTCACTTACCATTTGTTATCCTGGAATGATTTTCCTCAGATCTTTGATGACTTACTCTCATCATTCAGGGCTCAGTGAAAATTTTACTTCTTAAGAACAGTCTTTCCTGAAGTAGCTTCTTTCATCCTAGATTACTAATTATCCCATTTCCCTGTTATTTTTTCATAACATTTCTCATTATCTGAAATGATCTCATTCAGTTGTTTACCTGATTATTATTAATATCTTATTCCCCCTACTAGTATATAAGCTCTTAAAGGCATAACTTTGTTTCTTCTGTACCGTGTAAGATGCATAGTAGGTACTCAATAATATTTGCAGAATTAACAAATTAAGCAGCTAAAGGCCTGGCATACTCGGTTCTTCACACAAGAATCTTCGCCTGTAAGATGGAAACATTAGATCTTCCATGAGGTCTATTCCAACTCAAAATTTTTGTTTTTTCCCATTTACATAACTCATTTTTAACAAGATTTATTTTATTGTTTGACAGAGGGTGAGAGGGGGGGTGGGGTGGGCAGAGCAGTCTCTATAGTTATACATCATTAGCTGTGACATGTTTTCATTCCACACAGGTGGATGTGGGGCTGCATGAGGTGGGAACCTAACCCGGGCCTCCCATATGGGAGGTGAGAACCTTCACTGCCAAGCCAGCCATCCCAGTGGTTACCAGTTGCCACAGTTCAGCATATGGGTTTGTATGGACTGGGGCTGGGAATTGAACCCTGGACTTCATGACTGGGATGCAAGCACTCAGCTGCTAAGCTCTCCCAGTAGCCCTGTATAACTCAGTTTTAGGTAAAGTTTGTTCAGGGGAAAAGAAGCTATCAAAAACAAGAAATGTGGGAATAAATATTCTTTATATAACTGTTTTAGTTGGAAAAGTGTGTTGTGATTTTCAAATAAATCCAAATGTTGATAGAGTTTAGGAAGAAGAATGATGGTGCAACTGAAGTTGAAAAAATGTAATAGGCATTCTTTACAACTGTATCTATACCCAAGTATCTTTAAAACATTTTTCCAGTTTTATTTAGCTATAATCATGTACATATTTAAGGTGTACAGTGTGATTTAATGTATACCCAAGTATGTTCATTAAAATACAATATAAATTTTTTCCTGTTCCACCTAGAAGGCCAGAGCAAGGCAGAGGTGAACCCTCCCCCGGGTGGCACCAGCATACCAACATTTTCATCAAAATGATATACCATAGACTCTGGAGCCACTCTGCCTTGTATCAAAGCCCAGTTCTGCCTCTTAATACCCATGAATCCTCAGGGAGGTTATCTAGCCTCCTGTGTTTCAGATTGCACCTTCAGATTGTGAAACAAGGACACTGGTGGCATTTACGTCATAGGATTAGTGCAGGGATTAAATGAGATAATATTTGTAAAGGATTTAGCATAGTACCTGTTGTACCATAGCTTTCAACAAATATTAGCTATCATTACTAAGAATAAACAAGGAAACAGCAGTGGATGTCAAATGGAAAGAATGGCAAATAAAGGTTGATGAGTAGGTTGGGAGAAGAGTGAGGTGGGAGGCTTGGATAAGTTCAGGACATTTCTGACATGTCTGTGGCTATACTGCTAATTAGCACATTATTGGAGTTGGGCAAGACAGATGTGGCTTCTTGAAGGAGCTGCTTCTGGCTATAATATTTTATACTGTAAGCAGATGGTTGTTAAAAAACAATTTTACCAAAAATATCAGGAAAATTAAAATATTGTCTACATTTAATTTTCTATATCTTGAATGTATGAATGTGGGATTTATACCAAAACTCTGTCTTTAGGTGGTTAAAGTATATAGGGTTTGAATCAACCAGAAATGTATGGCTTAAAATCATTCATGTTAGGTAGATAACTCATATTCTGAAACTTTGATGCCTGAGATGAAGTTGCTGGTAGAAGTTTTAAGGATAATGTAATAAGAATACAGTGTGTTCTCATTAATGTGTACTTCACTGATTGAGAATCTCAGAATATTTAGATAGAAAATGAGATTTTTGCCTTTTCAACAGAAAAATAAAAGCATTTCTAAGAATATCAGTATTATAAAGATCATAGCATGAGAGTATGAAGTATTACTACTTAAAATAATAAACTGTTGAAACATT